>ML796015.1:124517-146050 GCA_009831015.1 Picea engelmannii | reverse complement strand
TGAATTTTGGTTTCATCATCTTGAATCTTTTGTATTCTACAATATACTTCAATTTGACGTATCCAATTATCTAACTTTTCAGCATTAACTTCTCCATTGTAAATTGGCAATTCAAATTTTATATCAAGCTTTAATGAAGGAATCTGAGAAGGAGTTTTACCATGCCCCTTTGGAGAATTCAGAAGATGTTTCGAACTGGTAGAAGAAGAAGAAGAAGAAGAAGAAGAAGAAGAAGAAGAAGATGATGATGGAGGAGAGGGTGGTGGCGAAGCACCATTCCCTCCATTTCCATCTGGAGTTTTATCACCACCGCCTCCCTTATGCATTGAAGGGTTGGAGCCTTCACCCTGCGACAATATGTTCCTTTCCATCAAGATATTCATCATCTCTCTCATCTCCATGACAGCTTTTCTGAGATCTTCATCTTCGGCAGGAACACGTTCATGACTTTCTGCATGAGCCATGCTTGGTGAATGTCTTCCTCAAACTTGCGGTGAATGCATATGCTTCCTCCTTGTCGGATGAGAACTTGGCTCCACAAGTTGACCTTATCCTCTTGTGAGTTTCAACCTTGTGAGCATCAGAAACAAAACTTGCAAACAATCAAGTCTTCAAAAACTAGTGCTCTGATACCAACTTGATCTAAAAATGAAGAAGACTTGAAATACTTGAAATTATTTGCAATGTAAAAGTTATGTGTTTAAAGCAAATGGATCAGTTTACAACACATAGATTTAAAGGATTACTTATGCATATTACACATAAACAACAACATAATCAATGAACATAAGCACATAAACACAACAATTTGATAAAGGAGTTCACCCCTCTCTTGGGCTACATCTCCTGGTCCAGCTTCCAATGGATCATTATTATTAATTGATCAAAGTGCTCAAAAACATGTCTTACAATGCTCAAACTGAAAAACCAACTACTCCAATGGCTTCAGAGTGTTCCAAAACCCCTGTCTGGGCTCTTTCGACACCTCAATCGGTCGAAAAACAAAGAAGTTAGGTCTCCTGGAAGTCTCCCTCTTTAAGCTTGCTGTCTCTGCATCTACAAAACACACCCTTGTTGTTTGAACCTAGCTCACACACAATAAATAGCATGAAAACCCAGCACCATGAACAACCGCGCCATGAAGAGGTACATGGCATTTATCTTGACTTAGGAAGAGGTACATGGCATTTATATTGACTTAAGAGATTTGGAAGGTGAATTATTCAACATTAAAATTAGGCATGAAATAAACGTCGCACCAATGAAAAACTACATTGAATATTGGTTCAAAAAGGAAATTGACAAATTAACCAAAGAAGGGCAAGAAGCAGTTGAGATGGTTCCTATAACCGTTAATGAAGACGATAAGAGGACAACAACAAGCAAGCAAAAGTGAGAGACCATCATAGTCTTGCTACTCTGTCATCGCCCACCATCCTCCTTCTACAACTTAATTCTTGTTTATATTTGCTTTATGGTCTACGAGAGTCCCAATCCCAGTCCTAAGGACAAACACATTTAAATTTCAAGGCTTTGTAACAAACTATATATTTTTCAGAGATCCCAAGAGAACTATTTTAGGATCAGTTTTGACTGTACTTTATAACTCCGAGTTTTGAGTATAAAGTATTTGAGAATGATATATCATTATCTTTATTTGAGCTCCCCATGTTTTTACTCTATTAAAGTTCTCTTATGCATGCAAACCATCTTCTTTTATTTTATGTGATCATAAATCTTTAGTTTAACTATGATGGATATGAGGAAATTTTGTCTATCATTTTCAAGTGTATGAAGTGTGCGGTTCTTGGTCATTTATCAGGATATCTGTTTAAAAAACAATTTTTTTTCTTTCTTGTTATTTTTTCTTGCAATCTTTATATTTCTTTGATTATCACGACAAACTTCGTCAAAGTCCTATATTCTAAAAAATCTAGAGTTCCAAGAAAATATTAAAACAAAGAGGAGTACCACCTCTATAAAAATGCAGGGGGATTTGTATCCTCGTGAGGTTTCCGTTTCAGTCCCGGTGGATTCAAGCATAAAAAAATACATAAGCACTACAATAAAAAGACTTGAGATGTGTAAGAGAGGGTTTCTTACCAGTCCATATCTTGTGTGGAGTCATGTCATCCAACGTTGATGAGGATGATCGATTGACCAAGTAACATGAAGTACCCATTATCTCTGCCCAGAATTCATGTCCTAACTCGACACCACTAAGCATGCTCCTTATTTTTTCCATTGACATCCTGCTCATCCTTTTTGCAACTCCATTGTAGTGAGGTGTGTATGGAGTAGTCTTCTAACTTGCTATACCACACTTATTACATAATTCGTCGTATTCATTTATGAAAAATTCATCAAATGAGACATAGTACATAGATTTACCCAGTGATGGAACTTGTTGTTCGTAATTATAAGACTGTATTCCCTAGTCTTGAATATGAGATTTCAATAAATAATTATCAGAAATAAAGAGGCCCGATCTCATTAATTAAGTTTTTCCAAAATTCAATAGTATGAAAGGAAGAATGAGATAAACAAAATTGAAACAAAAAACAATGTATCCAATAAAGATAAATATTACTCTTTGTCCAATAGAAGAAATAACATGAAGAATTTTACTGTGTTGCAAAACTTCTTAGAAATTATAAACAAATTATCAAAGTGTAGGTCTTATTTTACTCACAATAAAATAGAGGAAAGATTGTACCTCAATAATCATTTTGAAACTTACTGTAGTGGAAGTTATACCAAATTGCAACACTTATAACAATGGCAAATTGAGATGAAGAAAATAGTTTATGGAAACAAAGGAAACTTGATACAGGAAATGCATCAACTTAAGAAACAAAAACTAGGAATCTCTTTATTTTTGTAAATGAAAATTTTATTGAAAAGATTCAATATGTTTGCAGCCCAAAGTCCCTTTACATTGAATTCTCGCCAACATTTATACAAAAGGATCACAACAAAAATGGTTTTCAATCCTATTTTTCATGGATTTCCAACTATGAAATAATCTTTGATTTCTTGAAATAGATCGATTTGATACATTGATCTCTGGATTTCTTCAACTATAAAAACCTCTTCGTTATGTTGATCAAATGCGCCAAGTTAAAGTCAAGCTCATTATTACACAACAACTGTCGGATAAACATCCATATGCCATCGAGATCGTAGATGACATTTTTAAAAATTATCTTGCTCATTGATTAATCTCACATTCATCGTGGAATTTGTTTTATATGGATTTATTTAGCCAATACCTTTCCAAATGATTTGAAAGCAAACAAACAGGGCTTAGAACCTCGTGCACTATTTAACCTTTTAGAAGTGGGTCCAGACTTTATTGGATCGGCCTTGAGACCCATATAACTTCTACAATCAAACCCGGTGCTTGGTTATTTGACATGACGTGGCGTGTTGACGTCACCACAAACACGTGGAAACCCCTCACCGGTCCTTGTTGTCATTGATGTGGAAGAAATACATGCCATCTGTCAATGCTGATTTGTCCACCCAATCAGAAAGATATCATGGAAGGTAGCATAGAAAACGTTCAGTGATGCGATATCCAGTGGCTTGCATGACATCATATTGGATCGGATCGAGCTGGTAATGTGAAGTCTTACGTCCAGGAGTCGGTGGTCCGGTATAACGTGGCAGTGATAACGTATCTCAGATCAGAAGGGGAAAATATTTAGAAAAAGTTTGACAGCCCGATGTCGATGGCCCAACATGACGTGGCACCTCCTGGTTGGTTGCATACATCAATTGACGTATGTCGGTCCTCGAATTTTTTGAAGAGTTCGGGCTTCACTCTTTCAGTTTGTCCCGATGTACGAGATCTGAAAGAATCTCGATTATTGATCTAATATATCTCAGATCCATTATGAGCCTTTGATTTGATATGCTATGAAAAGACAAATGATTAAGACCTTAATGACACCATGTTGACATAATATGGACACGTGGTTGCTATGGATTTTTCCACGCTAGCATTGAGGTGGAAAAAGTACATGAAACGTGTCACCCATTTTCGAGGTGTTGACCGATGTGATTTGTCATTTCCAGTTGTACATGTGGCACTTGTTAGCTGGATCTGAGCTGGCATGTCACCTGGGAGGCTGACATAGCATCTAGTAAGCTTAGAGATATGTGATGGATCTGGATCACATGTCAGAGTACCTTTTCATCAATCTCGACCATTGGTTTATTTCACTTGGTAAGGGTCCGAGATCAAATATGGGACATCCATGGAAAGGCACTCATTGGAACTACAAACGATTTTGGAGTCTAATAGAGAACTCTAAGATCAAATATCATCCATCGATCTGACTCACTTGACAGGAGGATGAGATTCTCATTCGACCATCCATTGGTGAGTGCTTGTCTGAGTGGCTAAATATGTGAAGCTAAGGAAGGTCCAAAACTACGACTTCAAAATCAAATCTGACCATTGATCTCGCGCACACTCAACGAAGTTGCGAATGTATCTGAACCATCCATTGGTGAGGCCATTTCGAAGATGTTGAGCACTTTTCCTCTGACAAAGAATTCTGAAATTCATTAACCCATTCATTTGAAGTTGCGATAGAGGCTGGTGATTGGATTGTGTGATACCAAATAAACCTGCAAGCCATATGCACACAATTTAAAGTCAAATAAATCATAAAAAATTAAAATTAATCCTAACACTATACGAAACCGAACTATTTCTAAAATTTATTCAAATAAAAGATGAAATTGTGAATTTTATTTCGAATTTTAACTTCTGTTACAACATTGGGCTCCATTTGGGGATTGTGTCTCCTTGCGAGGCACTAAAGAGCATGCATGTTAAGTGCCTTTATTGGGTAATGAGGTCATTATTCTCATAAACTAAACATTTATTCAAAGAAACATAAAACCTAAAACCTTTCTTTTATGATAAATCTTACATAAGAAATGATAAAGTTGTTGATAGTCAAAATTGATACATGCTTGAATAAAGATTTCCAGAAAGGCTAATAAAGAATTTTCTTATTGAAATTTATTCAAGAGTTGTCTAAAGTAATCAATTTAAATTTAGCTCAAACACTAAATCTCTAACTAATCTTGTCTTTACTCAAGGTTTGAAATTATATTTAAATTTGTTTTAGATAAACCTAATCAGATAAGGATACATAAATCGGTGAAAAATAATTAATAACAGAGTACTAATAAAAATAAGTAGGAACAACCTTTACAGATATCACAAATATTCTTTCATTGCCAGCAGGCATCCATAGCCGGGGTGAAGTTATCTACATACCCCAACTTGAATTTCCTTTCACCACTTCTATTTATAATTTCATTTATTTGAGATGAGGGAAATCAAATTTTAGAATTTCCTTTCACCATCTGTCTTTTTAAATTTCATTTAATCACTTTGAAGTGGGGGAAATCAATGTGTTAAATAACACTAGGGGTGATATCTGTTTTTGATATAAAATAAAGTTGGACTGCATACATGCATAAGAATACTCTAAGATTAATTTTCTTTCAATTATAACTATACCTTATCCTATAGGTAGAATTTATAAGTTTGAATTTTTATGATTAAGGTTTAACCTTGAGAAAATGTAATCAACTATAGTCTAATATCAAAGCATAATTTTCAAAAGATGGCCCTAAATAAACTTTTTCAATTAAAATAAATAAATGAATAAAATTTTTCACCAAACTTGTAAAACAACATGTTTAAGTTTTTATTCCATGGATTAGATTTATGAGTTCCATAAAGATTCAAGTAAGGTGGAAAGGTTTAGCTTCATTTATTCAAAACTAGCTCTGAAAGAATACCAAGTCAAACTTCTAATTAATCACAAATAAAACAAATATATTGTTTTGAAGAAGTTTATTAACTAGGAAAAGAAATAACACTCAATTAGCCATAATTGGGTTGTAATTCATAAATGAGTTATTAACCCATTAGGTCTTTAAAAAACAAATTTATTCTATAAATTGAAAATAAATGATTGAATCTAAGGTTGTTTATGTACATAACTTTTCTAATCTAAATCTACTAGTTAACTCAATCAACTAAAATGAAACTTGCAGAGTAACCAACCAAGTAGTTGACTATTTATATGAAACTTACTTTCACTTTCAATTTTGAAATAAAAGTATTGATATTAGTAACTGAACCTGAAAGTTTGATTCATAAAGGTAAATGTAACACTTACTCTTCCCGATGACTTGAAATATTTTGAAATATTACCTTTATTTTCTGAGTGAATACCTCTGCTTGGTTCAACTAACACAAACTATTTGCACAAATGGAAAACTAAAACTGCTATGCAAACTTGAAATAAAGAATTCTATAAAACCAAAAAAATACACACAAAAATACAAATACTCAACAAGGGAGTTTATTTATGTACAAACTACTCCTATTCTAATTTGTTCATTCACTTGGTCAAGTATAAGCATACTTCCAGTGAAACCACAAAAGTGTTTGGCTGATAAACTAGACTCCTTGCATGCATTTTTGTAAATATGTTGAACCTGGACATAATATATCTAGCTAGAAAATACCACACACATTTGCAGAGAGAAATTGATAAAGAATAAGCAAGAGAGAAAGGATGGAAGAGTTCTCATTAACCGTAATGAATAATGAATAATTTACACATGATATACTCCGTATAACTCAACCAAAGCGCACTAGAGGTGAAGCCAATGCGCGATAGTGATGGTCTAGAGTGATATGGACATAAACCAATAGTTGTGGGAGTGAACTGCCACCTAGCCTAGTCTCTCGGGCAGTTACGAAAGTGAACTGCCACCTAGATGAGTTTATTAGTCTACCAATATTCAATTAACTGACTGAAATAGAGTGAAGTGAGGAGGAGATCAGAGAATCATGGGTAATGCGCTAGTATGGTGATGATCCCAAGGAAAATGCACACTAGCTGATGATGATCCCAATGTTGCATGGTGACAAAACCAATGGAACATCTAGACTCCACTCAACTAGTCAAATTGAAGTGAAAACTGAAGAGAATATTCTCCCTAAACTTTAGGAGTCTGGATGAAGACTAATAAACATACGAAAAAACTTAGAAAAAAGAAATCCTAGGTATGTGTGAAGTAACTCGAACACCCCCCTGAACATCACTATGGTGAAAATAAAGAATGGGTCCCGACAACGAGGCCATGTTAGGTACCCAAATACAAAAGATACACTGAAATAAAGTGAGGAAAGAGGGAAAAACTCATGGGACATCCCCCCCCCCCCTCAAGGTACAATGTATGTAAAAATAAGAACTGCCAGTTGCTAGGAAACTCTGTCCTTCACTCCAAGACGACTTCGAAGAATGGAACTTCTTCTTAGTGAAGCTCTTAGTGAAGATGTCTACTGTCTGTTCTGCTGAAGGACAAAACTATAGGTCGATGATCCCCTTGTGTACTAAGTCCAGGATGTAGTGCATGTGGATCTCAATATTCTTCGTCTGCTGCCTCGAAACTGGATCTCTGCAGAACTTTAGAGTGCTCTGGTTGTCAAACCAAATGACGATCGACCGATGAAACTGAATGCCCAACTCAATGAGAAAATGTTGTAGCCACATAGCCTGACTACCCCTCTGTACTCTGCCTCGACTGAAGAAAGAGTAATAGCAACCCACTTCTTGCTCGACCAATAGATAGGCCCAGAACCAAGACTGAGTGAGTAACCAGATGTGGAATTACGACCAATGCTATCTCCATCCCAGTCAGAATCAGTGAACCCGATGAGATATAATGTAGAGTCTACTACATAATAAATTCCAAAGGTGATGGTGCCCTGTACGTATCGAAGAATACGCGTTGTAACCTTCCAATGTAGCTCATGCGACTCCTGCATGAACCTGGAAATTGCGCCAACTACATAGGAGTGGTCTGGTCTGGAGTGTGTGAGATACAACAATCTCCCCACTAGCTATTTGTACAGTGTGCTGTCAACTAGTGGAGTGTCCTTGCCATCTTCAAGTTTGACTCCTGATAGGAAAGGAGTCGGAGCAGACTTGCAGTCTGTCATGTGAAATCTCTCAAGGATATCTCGTGCATACTTGGAATGAGACAGTTTGATGCATGATGCATCCTGACTAATCTCAATTCCAAGGAAGAAGTGTAGTGGACCCATGTCCGTCATCAAGAACTTGTCATGTAGAATCCTCTTTACTACAAAAATCGCTGAAGTTGAGCAACCGGTGATCAAAAAATCATCAACGTACATAACTAGGAGTAGAAGTGAATCAACCGTTCTGAGCATGTAAACATTCGGGTCTGATTTACAAAGTACAAAGTTATGTGACAATAGGTAGGAGTCCATGTTGGCATACCATGCCCTCAGAGCTCGTTTGAGTCCATAAAGAGATTTCTTCAGTTGAAAGACCAAAGAGGAATCTTGCATAAATCCTTGGGGCTACTCCATATAGATCTCCTCAGAGAGATCACCGTGAAGAAATGCATTCTTCATGTCCATCTAATGGACTTCCCATCCCTTGTCCACCACAATGGAAAGTGCCAAATGTATGGAATCCATCGTCGCTACTGGAGTGAAGGTCTCATCATAGTCAATGCCATGCACCTGCTGAAAGGCTTTAGCAACAAGCCTGGCTTTGTATCTACTAATATGTCCATCTACTACCCTCTTGGTCCTATATACCCATATGCACCTGGAAAGTTTCCTTCCATAAGGAAGGGGAACCAGATCCTAAGTATGGTTCTTGAGGAAGGAGTTGTACTCCTCCTGCATGGTGGATTCCAAAAGGGATTTCCAGTAGCCTTGCCATAAGACTGTGGATTTGAAGATTGAACCAAGAAAAAATTCTTGGAGGGAAATGGTTCAGTGGCAGTGAGTGCAATAGGAGGTTCCTTGAAATCATATCGAGTCCTCCTAGTATCGGTTGGATCACCAACAAGATCCCCTGCATCCTGAAGAGTAGTCTGGGCTCACTTGGGCCTCTGCTCTAGCTCTGCATCTGCATTTGGATGCACTGACTCTGCATATGACTGTACTGACTCTGTATCTGGATAATCTGAATCCTCTGAATCAAAACTCTCTTCTAAAGAAGAATCGACATTCTGATGCCCATCATATCAGACAGGTGGAAGAATGAAGGTGTCTGCATGCGGTTGTTGAGGTACATGTGAGACACTTTCCTCGAATTGGAACTTCGCTCAATGATGATTCGGTCTAAGGAAAGATCAATAAGTCTGTATCCCTTCACACCGTCGGGGTATCCAACAAAGATACACTCTGTTCTTTGTGGATCAAGTGGCTTCCTCTTTTCAGAGGGAATCAGGGACCATGCACGTGAACTGAAAATATGAAAGTGGGTCACTTCCGGTTTGAGGCCACTCCAAGCCTCGTAGGGGGTCTAATCCTTGGCAGATCTATGGGGAGATACATTTTGTATGTAGTTTGCAAAATTAAGTGCTTCGACCCATAATCTCTATGGAAGTGACTTTGCATACAACATGCAAGATGCCATCTCTTTTAGAGATCTGTTTTTCCGCTCAACAACTCTGTTTTGCTGTGGAGTATAGGGAACTATGTGCTGCAGCTGAATCCCTACCTCATGAAAAAAATTTTGTATCTTGTGATTGGCATACTCTCCCTCGTTATCAGTTCAGAGGACTTTGATTTTCTTTCCTGACCGTGTCTCAACCAGGGATTTGAAGTCTTTGAGGTGTTGAAAGACCTCTGATTTTTGCCTAAGAAAGTAAATCCATGTGAAACGTGAGAAACCATCAACAAAAATGAGCACGTACCTCGCTTTTTTGATTGATGGATGCAGAAAAGGGCCCATGAGGTCACTATGGATCATATCTAAAGGAGAGGAAACTCTTCGAGTCTTTCCTTTGTCAAATTTCTCTTGAGGGTGTTTTCCAAGAACACATCCCTCACAGAGTCCTTTGGATAAATGGATGTTTGGTAGACCATAAACCAATATTTTCTTTCTGAGCTGTTGCATATATCTGAAATTCAAATGCCTGAACCTTTCGTGCCATATCCTACTGCTTTCATCAACATGGGTAAGCAGTAAAGCATAATCTGGTTCAATAAATTCAGAAAATGTATACAATCTAGATTGATGATTTACCTCACCGGTAGCAACCCTCGAATTGGTTTGTGTGTCATAGATATCCACTACATTAGGTGTGAATATGAATTTCTTTTTGGTGCAGAAATTCGTCATCTGATACACGAAGATAATATTGAAGAAAAGTTTGGGAATGTGCAACACATTCTCAAAGCTTCTGTTGGTGAGTTCAATCCTTCCTTTGCCGGTGACCTCGACTGGAGAGTTGTCCCCCATACTAATAGGAGGAATTTTCATGCATACAATGAAGAATAGACTACTTTTGTGGAAGCCATGTGATGTGATGCTCCTAAATCTACGATCTAAGCATCGGGAGAGGAGTTGATGGCAATCAAGGCATGGCTAGAATTGCCTTTCTTGGGATTCTGATCTTCTGGCTTCTTCTTCTTGGAACTCTCAGGGATGCAATCTCCAAGGTTGTTTTACTGAAGTATTTGATTCATTAGATCTATTTTTTTTTCATGCATGCGGATTCTGGATGGAATCCTTTATGGAAGTATGTGCATTTCTCCTCTTTTCTTCCCTTTCCACCTTTGGATCCGGAGGTATCGATGAATGGTTTTTAGTACCCTTCCTTCTTCAGATTTTCATGAGATTTAATTTTGTATTTATCTTTAGATTTATGATATTGATGGCTTTCATCTTTCACGGTAAGTGCATGCACCTTTGGGCCTTTTATTTTTCCCATGTTGATGAGCTTGGTTTGCTCTTGTGTCAGGGATTTGATAAATTCCTCAAGAGAAGGCATCTTCCAGGTGGCTCCAGAGGTGAATTTGACTGAATAGAATGTGGATACGAACATGGAGAATTTAGGACCAAGTTTGGAGAGAATGGTGAGAACCATTTGTTTCTCCTCCTTAGATTTATCAATCCCGCAAGCTTTGAGTTGCGACAATAAATCCTTGTATTTTGTAAAGAAATCTCGAAGATTGTCGGATCTTTTTGGATCCAATGTGAGAAATTACACCTCAAGCATGTGTTCCCTCATCTCATATTGTTTTCCAAATATCCCTTCCATGGTGGTATAGGCTTCATTAGGGGTTTTACAGGAAGATATGTGAAAAAGGAGATCGAGAGAAATCTGCAAATTGTTTCGAATGCTTCATCCATTCGATTTAGATACTTGGATTTTTCTATGGATGATGTTAGTTATGTCTCTGTATTCATGGTTAACCTTGACAATCCTCCGCTTCTAATATGCATGACCATATTATCCTTCCATGAAAAGAAGTTGTAAGGTGTGAGAATGAATTCTTTTGGGAATTCCATTTTTCCGTTGTCTTCAATCTTTGGTACCTACAAAAATAATTTGGTGTAGCTTTTGTTTAGCAGTCCATCGGCTCTGATACCATGTAAATGTGTTGAAATTGCACATAATATATCTAGATAGAAAATACCACACACATTTGCAGAGAGAAATTGAGAAATAAGAAGCAAGAGAGAAAGGATGGAAGAATTCTCATTAACTGTATTGAATAATTGATAATTTACACATGATATACTCTTTATAACTCAACCAATGCACATTGGAGGTGAATCCAATGCACCATAGTGGTGGTCTAGAGTGATCTGGACACACACCAATTGTTACAAGAGTGAAATGCCACCTATCCTAGTCTCTCGAGCAGTTACGAGAGTGAACTACCACCTAGCTGAGTTAACTAGTCTACCAGTCTTCAGTTAACTGAATGAAACATAGTGAAGTGAGGAGGAGATCATGGAATCATGGGTAATGTGCTAGTCCGGTGATGATCCCAAGGACAATGCGCATTAGCTAGTGATGATCCCAATTTTGCATGGTGACAAAACCAATGCAACATCTAGACTCCACTCAACTAGTCAAACTGAAGTAAAAATTGAAGATAATATTTTCCTACAGGAATATTCTCCCTAAACTTTAGGAGACTGGATAAAGACTAATAAACATAGGAAAAACCTTAGGAAAAATAAATCCTAGGTGTGTGTGAATTAAATCCAACAATTTTAACAAAAAAAAAAACAAGTATAAACAAAGATTGTAATATTATGTGATCCTGATGCTCATACCCACAATCTGAAAAATTCTAGCCTCGTATAACTTAAGTTTTTTGAGATTTTAGATAATGTACACTCCAAACAAGATGCAATTGGATCATAAAAATTCAGAAAGGAAATACTTTGTTAGTCAACAAATAGTTCACGCTCCTTTTCTTGACATAAATATCTTTCTGATTCATGTGATTGAGCTCTTCAAATTGTGATTCTAATGTAGGAAAAGAAGAAAACAATAAGCTACATTCAATACCTATGGAAACTTCAATTTGGATCTGCCCCTTAACACCATCTTCAACGCCTCTATTGATGTCACACATAGAATCTAATCCCTTGTTGTAATTATAATCAGAATCTAAAACTTGCAATTATTCATTATTCATGTGCTCTTGATCTAGCATAAGTCTCAGGCATATGGTATTAGACAAAGATTGAAACTTTTCAAGTTCATCATTATACCCATCAAAGAAAATTTCTTTATTCTGAAATTCATTGGTAACAAATTGTTGTGCTATTGGTAACTCATTTCTTCGTCACAAAGATATTGATGATATTTCTCAAGGACGGGAATATATATTTTTTTCACTATAATCTTGGATTTTGTTCTCCAAAGAAGGAAAAATAACTAAACCTCCTTGAAAATTTTCAGATGTATTCATTTCAGAACTATCCAGAGGTATTTCTTTATTCAAACTTGCAGTAATATCTTCTTCATCCTCACTGATGTAGTAAACTTGTTCTTTCATCGCTTGATCACATTCTTCATAACAATTTGAATTAGTATTCTAAATATAATGTTGATCTCTAAGAAAATATATAAGAGAAGAAACCATAGGATTTGAAAATTCATTCTCACTATTACATTCCTTTTCTTGTTCATTCAGATCTATTTCAATTTCATCATCATTGAGTTCTCTTTCTTCATCATTAATGCAAGAATCAACCTCTAAATTCTGAAAAATAAACTCAAATTATTCACAACAGTTTTCATAAAGAAATTCGATTGGAAAAAGTCCTTTACAATGTTTATGAAATACTGTATTAAAAATTTTCAATGAAGAAATGCTTGAAGCATGTAATGACTTATACCATTGTCTTGAATTTCCCTCCAAGGACATCATAAATATCTTCGTGAGAAATATTCAATTGATGCATACATTCATGAAATTCTAACAGGTGCTTGGATGGACTATTATCTTCATCTTCTCCGAATCTAGGAAGGTAGTCTACCCAATCTCTTGTATTAGGCATATCATTAGGATAACCAGGTATATTTGAAAAATTAAATGGATCATGGCTTGCATCTATCCGAGCAATAAATGAACCTGATATATTAAAATTAGTGGAGGTGCCAATGAATCATAATGGAATCGAAACACAGTGGAGTCACTAGGTGAAGGATAATTAAAGAGCCCGCATGCGTTTGATTCTATTCACCATCAAAAATCATATTTTTTCAATGTCATACTCCTAGGGAAGATAAGTCTTTCAAATCTATTCCCCGACAATGACGCCAAAAAGATGTTGTTCCCGAGATTGTTCTAGGCTCAAAGAACAACGTCAAGGCATCTCATAATAATAATTTATTTGATTATAAGACTCTATCCTCTAGTCTTGAATCTGATATTTCAATAAATAATTATCAGAAATAAAGAGGCTTGATCTCATTAATTAATTTCATAAAAAATTCAATAGTATGAAACATATAATGAGATAAACAAAATTGAAACAAAAAGCAATATATCCAATAAAGATAAATATTACTCTTTGTCCAATAGAACAAATAACATGAAGAACTTGCCTATGTTACGAAACTTCTTAGAAATTATAAACAAATTATCAAAGTGTAGATATTATTTTACTCACAGTAAAACAAAGGAAAGATTGTACCTCAATAATCATTTTGAAACTTATTGCAGTGGAAGTTATACCAAATTGCAACACTTATAACACTGACAAATTGATATGAAGAAAATAGTTTATGGAAACAAAGGAAATTTGAAACAGGAAATACATGAATTTAAGAAACGAAAACTAGGAATCTCTTTCTTTCTGTAAATGAAATTTTTATTGAAAAGCTTCAATATGCTTGTAGCACAAAGTTCGCTTACATTGAATTCTCGCTAGCCTTTATATAAGAGGATCACAACAAAAATGGTTTTCGATCCTATTGTTCGTGGATTTCCAACTATGAAATAATCTTTGTTTTCTTGAAACAAATCAATTTGATACAATGATCTTTGGATTTCTTCAACTGCAAAAACCTCTTTGTTATTTTAATCAGATGCACCAAGTTAGGCTTAAGATCATTGTTACACAACAACCGTCAGATCAACGTCCATATTCCATCGAGACCGTAGATCTCACTTTTAAAAATTATCGCACTCATTGATTAATCCCACATTCGTCATGGAATTTGTTTTATATGGATTTATTTAGCCAAGACTTTCCAAATTATTTGAAAGTAAATAAACAGGCCCCAGAACCTCGTGTGCTATGTAGCCTTTTAGAAGTGGGTCCCGACTTTACTGGATCGACCTTGACACCGATATAACTTCTACAATCAAACCCGGTGCCTGGTGATATGACATGATGTTGCATGATGACATCACCACAATCACGTGGCATCCCCTCACCGGTCCCTGTTATCATTGATGTGGTAGAAAGACATGCCACGTGTCAATGATGAGTTGTCCATCGACCTGAAAATATATCATGGAAGGTAGCATAGAAGAGGTTTGGTGATCTGATGTCAGGTGGCCAGCTTGACGCCATTCGATCAAATGCTAGTAATGTGAAGTCTTACGTCTAGGAGTCGGTGGTTCAGTATGACATGGTAGTGTTGACGTATCTCAGATCGAAAGGGGAAAATATTTAGAAAAGTTTTGAAAGACTGATGTCGATGGCCCAACATGATGTGGCACCTCCTAGTTGGTTGCATACATCAATTGACATTTTTCGGTCCCTAGATTGTCGGAAGAGTTCAGGCTTTACTCTTTCAGTTTGTCCCGATGTCAGAGATCTGAAAGGATATCGACCGTTGATCTGATATATCCCAGATTCGTTATGAGACGTTGATTTTATGTGCTGTGAAAAGCCAAATGATTAATACCTCGACGAAGTCATGTTGACATAATCTAGACACATGGTTTCCCTGGATTTGTCCACGCTGGTAGTGAGGTGGAAACAAGTACATGACATGTGTCACCCATTTTCGAGGTGTTGACCTATGTCATTTTCCATTTCCAAGTGTACACATGGCACTCGTTGACATTTGAGTCGGCATGCCACCTGGGAGGCTGACATGGCATCTAGTAAGATTAGAGATATGTGATGGATCTGGATCGTCTGTCAGAGCATATTTGCATGAATTTGGACCCTTGGTTTATTTCACTTGGCAAGGGTTCAAGATAATATCTAGGACGTCCATTAGAAGACACTTATTGGAGCTGCAAAGTATTTTGGAGTTCGACAGGGAACTCCGAGATCAAATCTCATCCTTCGATCTGACTCACATGACAAGAGTCTGAGATTCTCATCTGATCATCCATTGGTGAGCGCTTTTTAGAGTGGATAAAGATGTGAAGCTAAGGAAGCTCCAAAACTACGACTTTGAAATCAAATCTAACCATTGATCTTGCACCCGCCCAACGAAGATGCGAATGAATCTCAATTGTCTGTTTGTGAGGCCATTTTGGAGATGCTGAGAAATTTTCCTTCAACAAATAATTCTGAAATCCATTAACACATTCATTTGAAGCTGGGATAGAGGCCGATGATTGGATTGTAGGATCACGAATAAATATGCAAGCCATATGGATGAAATTTAAAGTCAAATAAAGCATAAAAAATTCAAATTCAAATTCAAATTTTAACTTATGTTAGAACAGAACCGACCAGGTCCAAACACATCACTGTGCACCAACTATAATATTGCCTCTACCCTCGTAGCACTAGAGGGGAATCTTACATGATTATGCTTCCCATATAATAAATATTCACATAAACCAAAATCTAAAGAGAAATTAGACATACCTTCAACCATACCTTTACTATGTAGTAATAGAAGGCCCTTCTCTCCAATATGCAACAGTATTTGATGCCACAACAAAATCTTTTCTCCAGAGACTGTAGGTGTTTTTCCTTCTTTTGCTCCAATCTCGAGAACAATGGAAATGTTGCACCCATCACTAATAGTGCTTTCCAACAACGTATATAGAGTTCCAATCACATCTCCCTTCGGCAACACCATTGCCCCTGGAACTATCATGCAGGTTTCCTTTTCAAACATATTTTTTACACCTGCATCGTCCATCTTGCATACATAAATAAAAATCCTGACCAATATTGGGTTGTGCAGAACACCGTGGAGTGTTCTAATCCCACCATCCATGAGTTTCAACTTGAATTTTCATTTTCCTATGATTTTGGACTTCGAGTCATCTCTTAGAAAAACATCACCCCCATCATACCTTTCATATTCACAAAACCACTCCCTATGAGGATTCATATGAAAGGATGCACCTGAGTTGACCGACCATGCCTCATGATCTACATGTGTGCTTTAAGAAGCCAAGTACACATCATTGCCTTCATCTACAGAGGTTTTTGTTTCTTTAGAAGAGGTATCATTGGATCCCTTCTCTCTCTCAACACTTTTGGATCTACGTTGTTTCTTGTAATAACCTTCTTTTCCACATCTCCAACATACCTTTACAAATTTTCTGGGAGATTTAGATCTCTCACTTGAGGAATTATTTATATTTATTTTCTGGGAGCATCCTCTTGCAAATAAGGCATCTGTTCTCTAGATTTCCATGTTTTTCTACATCATCTCCTCCCGACAACAATGATGAGACCACATCATTGAAAATTAAAGTAGTTTCATTACCACCTATGGTCACAAGTAGACTATCCCATGAGTCTAGTAAGGAGCACAATGAACTGATACACTTGTCTTCATAAAAAATGTTAATATCAACAAACAATAACTAACTTACTACAGTATTGAAGGAATTTAGATCCTCTTTCACCGAGTCTCCATATTTCATCCTCAAGTTGTACAACTTCTTCCGCATGAATAATTTATTTACTAAGGACTTAGACTTATACAAAGCCCCTAACTTATTCCATAATTCCTTGGTTGTAGTTTCCCCTGACACATTCAATAATATTGAATCTGAGAGACTGTTGTAGGAAAATCTCCCTGCGAACAGGTAGATCGCCTCGAAGAGCTTGACCCTAACTCTAGACAGAAAATGATTAACATGGACACTGACTTCCTTTCAAATCTATCTAAACTAACACATGAGAAGGAAGGATGACAGAAGTACCTTTTATCGACGTTTGTCCCTGCACGCTCCTGGTTGCGCTTCGATCCTTTGCTTCTCGCTGGATCCTGTGGACAAAACAAGATACAACCGCTTCCTACTCTATTGATATTAGCTTGAAAACACATCTATCAATTAATGATAAGTTCATGTGACATTAGACACAAACTAGAAAGAAATAGGCCAAGCGTGTCATATTGATGAGAATAACGACAACAGTACTTACAATCGTAGATGCGAATGCGACAGCTTCGTCAAGTCCTCTTCATCTAACCCTTGCCTAAAAGCTCCACAACCTGGATAACAGCAGCTTCACTGATCACTCTCCTTTGGCTGACTGTGTATTTTCTCCAAGATCATAAGTTTCATACTAGCAGTCCCTCCCCCTTCCAACACCACTTATGAGATCATAAGTTTGGTGTAATTCTCCATTTCCATTCCTTTTTCACCATTAGAAAGCTTGCTTATATAGCCTTGGAGAGGCTTCAACCACTTGAGATATCCTTGGGGAAGTTGAGGATTTTCCTCCTTCAGTTGAGGATCTTCCCTAGGATCATGGATGGACCGGGGATTCGAATCCAACTACCTTCCAAGAATGAAAAGATGCTTCCCCCATTCATCTCAACAACTTAACAACTTCCCAGAATAGGTAGCGCTCCCTCAAAAGGGCCATCAGAGCATTGTAGCGCTCCCTGAAAAGGTTAAGGGAAGCGCCAGCGCTCCAAAATCTATAGCGCTCCCTCAAAAGTGCCTGGGGAGCGTTATGACGCTCCCTGACAGTGTAAGGGGGAGTGCCAACACTCCGAGATAGTGTAAGGGGGAGCGCTCCCCTCCAAAAACTTAGTTTTTGAGGTGCTTTTAGATGGCAAAAGGTTTGCAAGCCTGCTGACTCATTTCTCCTCTTCCAAATCAAATGTTTGAGGTGTTTCAAGTGTCCTTCTCATGTCGTTATAGGCACGACATAGGCATCATGGAAGTATGCTTCCATGACATATGCGACACTTGTGAGCAACATGCGACACTTGCGACCTTGTGAGCAAAATGCGACACTTGCGACCTTTGTAATGACGACACTTGCGACACTATCAAAGTGAGTAATTTTGATGTGTAACAGAGACACAACCAGATTGTTCTCTTCGCCTTCCGATCCAACTTTTCCCGATATTTTGTTGACATTCCTGTATGTGAAATATATGGATCCAACAGGTTTCCTTTTCAAACATTATTTTTACACCTGCAATGTCCATCTTGCTTACAAAAATCAAATTCTTGACCAATCTTGGGATGTGCAGAACGCTTGAGAGTGTTCTAATCCCACCATCCATGAGTTTCAATTTGAATTTTTCACTTCCTACGATTTTGGACTTCGAGTAATCTCCTAGAAAAACTTCACCCCCATCATACATTTCATATTCACAAAACCACTCCTTGTGAGGAGTCATATGAAAGGATGCACTTGAGTCGACCAACCATGCCTCATGATTTGCATGTTTTCTTGAAGAAGACAAGTAAACATCCTCTCTTTCATCTGCAGAGGTTTTTGTTTCTTTATAAGAGGTATCATCAAATCCCTTTCCTCTCTCAACACTTTTGGATCTACGTTGTTTCTTGTAATAACCTTCTTTTCCACATATCCAACATACCTTTACAAATTTTCTGTGAGATTTAAATCTCTCACTGGAGGACTTATTTCTATTTCTTTCCCGGTAGCATCCTCCCGCAAATAAGGAATTTATGCTCTAGATTTCCATGCTTTTCTGCATCATCTCCTTCGACAACAAGGATGAGACCACATCATCAAAACTTAAAGTAGTTGCATTACTACCTATGGCCACAACTAGACTTTCCCATGAGTCTAGTAAGGAGCACAATAAAATACTACACTTATCTTCATAAAAAATGTTAATATCAACAAATAATAAATTACTTACTACAATATTGAAGGCATTCATATCCTCTGTCACCAAGTCTCCATATTTCATCCTCATGTTGTACAACTTCTTTCGCAGTATAATTTGTTTACCAAGGACTTATATCGATACAAAGCCCCTAACTTATTCCATAATTCCTTGGTTGTACCTTCCTCTGACACATTCAATAATATTGAATCTGAGAGACACAACCAGATTGTGCTCTTCGCCTTACGATCCAACTTTTCCCAATATTTTGTTGACATTCCTGTATGTGCAGTATATGGATCCATAGTGACCTATTAATCATTGTCTACCAACCGATCTTCCATCTTGATCTTACACAACTCAAAACTTTTCCCATTAGATTTCTTGATCTCTATTTTTGAACTAATTGCCATTTATTTTCACCACAAGAATCGATACTACATAGCTCCCATTGTAACAAGGTTTATCACAGACCCGATCTAAACCCTTAGCCACAAAGGTGTCCTCCAAAAGCCAATAGCTGCTCTGATACCAAAGTAAGTTTTTTAACCTTTTATAGTAATGCATTGCACACACAGATTCTTTAAATAGAAAAGAACACAATTGAAATCACACATATACATAGAGATTTACCCTGGAAACCCAAACTTGGAAAACCAACAACCTGTTTAGACCGCACCTCTAATTCTTATTTTATCATCTTCCAACTTCATTGTTTACAATACAATATGTATAGGATCTCACGACATCCAAAACCCATAATCCATTGCCCATATTAGATTACAACCCCAATTCCTTAACTATAATTAGAAAACCATGGAATAAGCCACAAATCCTTCCATGCACCATAAAGCCGCCAAAAGCAAAAACTATGTGCTGAAATCCACTAAAAACAATCACAAAAACTACTAAAAATGGATGCAAAACCCACCATTTTTTTCGGGGGCTCCACCCCCCTACAACCCCTTGGATAGGGGGAGATACCATCCCCCCCCGCTTGTGCCCCCTCAGATAGGGGGTCTATCACCCCCCTTGTGACCCCCCAAATAAGGGGGTCTATTGCCTCCCCTGTGTCCCCCCCACTGCACCCGCCACAATGAATCACAGATGAGGTTGGTCATGCAAAGAATATAACACATACCACCACTATGTGTGTTTGGAATTTTGTTGCAATGGTAAGAAAAAATCCTTTAATCTAGCTAGGTTGTTATCTAGAGCACAAACATTGGTTAGTTGTGGGACAAGCACAAGAGGATTAAAACAATAGATAAAAAACAAAGAAGCGTGCATGCAATTGTATAAAAATAAAAACTACAAGAATGTCATTCAAACAAATGAAATGGAAGGAAACAAGAATACTCATATATTTTTCCAATGAAAAGGCATGAAAATGTGTAATATTACCTTATGACAATTATTGGAGGCAAGTGGGATCCAACACTCTCCTTGGGACGAGTCATTTTTCTTCTTGAAAGTTCTCTCTTGGAGAAATATAGGTTCCTTGAAGAATGAAAACAAGAAATCACGAGGGAAATGGATGGTAGATATGAGAGAGTGAGAATATTGATCTCGAAGCTCATTCCTCCAGCGTAAACCCGTGATTATTCTCTTCTTCAAATTCTACCTCGTGGCTTTAATTTATAGGCAAATTCTAAGATCAATGAATAATTAGTTACAATGTGAATTATCCTCATTCAAATGGGATCCCCAATGATTGATAGAGACCCTTGGGAGGCCAAGGCACTCAAAATTGATGATATGGGAGTTTGAATTCATTATGTACATTACCTTATAGTCATCTGAGCCAGGCCTACCGATATTTAATGCATTGAATGAGTTGGGCTCAGTCGAGTTTCTAGATTTGTGTGGGTATTGAAGGATATCCCATGCAAGTTTCATGAGTGTCAGGATAATTATATCAAAGAAGTGAATAAACCTCCCCCTTTTAAGGTTTTTATTAATTAGTGAAGTGTGTCAAGTAGCCACGAGGTAGTGTTATTATGTTGCATTATTTCCAACTGGTGATGCTTTAGTGTATTCTTTCTAGAATGTCACTTGTGAGAAAAAATTAGGTGATAACAATTGCCCCCTTATGTGTTAGGTTATGTTCACTGTATAGCTGAAATAAATCATTGTTTCTTTCCCATGTGCTTGTG
>ML796015.1:113486-124134 GCA_009831015.1 Picea engelmannii | reverse complement strand
GAGAGAGAGAGAGAGAGAGAGAGAGAGGACTACTCATACAAAGTGATGAAGGCCACTTGCAAAACAATCAAACATACACTAAAGATGATATTTTTATACAAACAAGGTGGGCATTCCCATGCTCACAACAATTGTCAAATTACATTACAATAAAAGAAATTGGCACTTGGGGCCATATCAAAATACGATGATATGATTGTATGAAGACAATTTCAATGAATAAGAAGGGGTGTTGTTAACTAAATATCCTAGTATGGAAACAATGTCTCCCTTAGGAGTAAACGTAATAAAAAATGACTTCTCATTGGGAGGGGCCTCAAAAATTGTAAGGATTAAGCTAAAGGGAGGCTCCTACTTGAGGGTTTGAATATCCAAACAAGCCCTGGGATCTTTGACTGGAACCGGAACATTGCAACTACCATGTTGTATCATCTCCCTGAATGTGATAATGAGTTGATGTCAGATATAGGGGATTTGATATCAAACAAAGAGAAATGACGACTCTCTCTACTAAGTCCAGGGTCAACCATTAATAATGGTGAATGGAAACCAAGGTATGTCAAACTTGTTGAATGTGTTGGTTGTGGAGACTAATTATCTTCCTGATTTAGAGGTCTTGTTTCAGGCGTGTTTGGAGTCCAGTTCCTCATGGGAGGGTGTGGGGGGGATTCCCACCCCCACTATTATCACTAGGGGGGACGATGCTAATATTTTTGGAGCCCCTCTAGCGAGGGTTTGAGGGAAACACCCCTGAAGATGATTTTTTTTTTTAAATGTCTTGTAAAATGTTGTAATTTTGTAGTCAATCTAGACCATTCGTTATTAGGTCGCAGATGTAACGGTAGAAGTTATGTTGGTGTTTTTTTCCCTAGAAGGCAACTATCATTTATGGGGGCATTATATTATGATCAATGAGGTTTACCGTTGGTTGTTTATGGGCCTATGGTATTGGGTAACACATGGTATTTTCCCATGGGATTATATGTAATGAAGCCTATTTAAAAGCTATGTGGTTGAGAGAGAGTATTGTGTGTATGAGAGAGGAGACTATGAGAGAGTTAAGAGGAGGCTGTAGCAGATGTGTTGTCGATGTTATCCCTTCATTTTATTGGATGGAATAAAGGAAGGCATGGATGTTTCTCCATGGACATAGCCCATATAGGGTGAACCACATATATTGGTGTCTCTGTATTGTGTTCTTTTGTGTTTTATTTACGCATTCATTTTGATTTATTTTTATTATTATTGCTCAAGGATCATATTCCTAAAAACTGGTATCATAGATGAAGGTCTATTTGGCTGATAAACTCGTCGGAAAGGAGTGTTCCTGGTTTGAGTGGAAACAATGCAAAAGAAGGAACGCTTAGGGTCGAGAAGTTTAATGATAAAAAATACCAACTATGGAAATGAAAATGGAGGACTATTTGTATCAGAAGAACTGTTCTTACCATTGGGAGAAATGCCAAGGAAGCTGGAGAAAATTAAGGACAAAGAATGGGAGGTTCTTGATAGAAAAGCACTAGGAAGAATACAATTGTGCCTGGTAGCGTCGATGGATTTCAACATTTCAAAAGAGAAGACATACAAAGATATGATGAAGGCATTGGCTAAACTGTATGAAAAATGCTCAACCTCCAACAAGGTATTTCTTATGAAGCGTTTATTTAATATGAAAACATCAGAAGGTGGGTCTGTTGTTGATCATTTAAATGAGTTTAACAAGGTCACCAATGAATTAAGTTCTTTAGGAGTAAACTTTGATGATGAGGTTAGGGATCCTTTGAATTTGTGCTCATTACCAAAAATTTGGAATGGCTTGGACATGGATGTGAGTAACTTTATCTCTGGTTCAAACACTTTAAAGTTTGATGATGTTGTTGGTGTTATCCTTATCGAGGAAATGCAACGAAAAAGCACAGGTGAGACATTAGGTAATACTTTGACTATGGAAAATAGGGGAAGACAAAGGGAGAGAGGAAAGAGCCCAAGGAATCGTGGGAAGTCTAAGAAGGCCATATCCAAATAGAGAGGGAGGCTGGAGTGTTGGAATTGTGGGAAGAAAGGACACCTGAAGAAAGATCGTTGGTATCGAAAAGAAAAACAAGGAGATGGACAACATGAGACTAACCAGGAAGCAATGTAACAGATGATGTGTTGCAAGATGCGTTGATCCTTTCATTAGATAATATTATTGTTTCTTGGGTGGTAGACTCGAGGGATTCATTTCATGCCACAACACATAGGAAAATTTTCAATATTATGTTCAAGGTGATTTTGGACAGGTTTAATTGGGTGATGATAAACCATATAAAAATGTTGTAAAGGGTAAGATAAAGATAAAATTATAGAATGGAAACCAATAATTGCTGAAAGAGGTGAAGCACATTCCTACTTTGAGAAGAAATCTAATTCAACATGGTCATTGGATAGTGAAGGCTATACAATTACATTTATGAGAAATTCATGGAAGGACTCTAAAGGATCACTGATAATAGAAAAAGGAGAAAATGTAGGTACGTTATATTTATGTACCCGTAATGTTGACTCTTCTATTGCTTTAACTTCTACATGAGCGGATACAACATTGTGGCATCATAGGCTTGGGAGCATGAGTGAGAAGGGGATGCAGATTCTCCACTCAAGAAATTTGTTTCCAGATTTGACATAGGTTGATTTAGATTTCTGTGAGCACTATGTTTATGGAAAACTGAAGAGAGTCAGATTTATTAGAGTTGGAAAGGAAAATAAGAGTAAAAAATTAGATCTTGTGCATACAAATGTATGGGGACTGTCTCATGTATCATCTCTTGGTGTCTCTTATTATTATGTTACTTTTATTGATGATGCGACTAGGAAAACTTGGGTTTATTGTATTAAAAAATAATCTGATGTTTTTGATACTTTTAATAAATGGAAAGCTTTGGTTGAGAATGAGACACGAAATAAGATGAAGTGTCTCAGATTAAACAATGGAGGCGAATACTGCAACAAGGATTTTGATAGTTACTATTCATACCATGGGATTCATAGAGAGAAGACAATTCCAGGAACACCACAAGAAAATGGTGTGTCAAAAAGGATGAATATGACAATGATGAAGCATGCAAGGAGTATGCGATTGCATGCAAGATTTTCCTTACAGTTTTGGGCAGAAGCTATGGATACTAATGTTTACTTAATACATAGAGGGCCTTCAAGTTCCTTGGATGATGGCATTCCAGAGGAGGCATGAATAGATAAAAATGTAAATTACTCATTTGTGAAGACTTTCAATTGTGAAGCATTTGTCCATGTTGAGAGAGAAAACAAAACAAATCTTGATGCAAATACAAGAAGTGTACTTTTATTGGATATTGAGTCAATGATTTTGGTTATCTCTTTTGGGATTATGAAAATAAAAAAATAATTACGAGTAGAGATGTGGTATTCAATGAGAAGTTCATGTACAAATATCAGTTGCAGGGAAAGAAATGGGAAAAGGAAAACACAAAATACATAGTGCTTGATTAAATAACAGGAAATGAAACTCCAAAGGTGGCAAAAAATCAAAATGTTCAACAACAATGACAACAGTAGTAGGTACCTCCAACTCTTGCAAGTGCTGTTAGAATATCTATGAGGTTAAGTGGACCCCTCAAATGATATTTTATTTCAATGTATTGTTTATTATTGAGAGATTTTGGTGAACTAGAAAGATATGAAAAAACAATGCAGGTAGAAACCATAAAGAAGTGGGAGTAAGGCATGAAAGAAGAGATGGACTCCTTGGTACATAACTAGACTTGAGACTTGGTTTAGTTGCATGTATATAAACGAGAATTGCAAAATAAATGGGTTTACAGATTTAAGGAAGAAGTGGAGGAAAAAAGAGGTACAAGACCACACTTGTTGTAAAGGGGTTTGCACATAAGAAAGGTATAGATTTTAATGATTTTTTTTTCTCCTATTGTTAAAATGACTTCAATTAGAACAATTTTAAGTCTAGTGGCAATATAAAATTTTCATATTGAACAGTTATATGTAAATACAACTTTTCTCCATGGGGATTTGGAGGAGGAGATTTATATGCAACATCCATAGGGGTATGAGTTCAAAGGGAAGGAAAAATTAGTATGTAGGTTGAAGAAGAGATTGTATGGCCTAAAGCAAGCTCCAAGGCAGTGGTATTTGAAATTTGACAGGTTTATGACAGAACAAGGTTATGGTATATGTCATTCTGGCCACTCTGTTTATTTTAAGAGACTAGATAATGGCATCTATATTATCTTGTTATTGTATGTAGATGACATGCTTGTTGCAGCGTCTAACATGAAGGATATAAATGTGCTCAAAAGTAAATTAGTTTGTGATGAAGGATTTGGGTGTAGTAAAACAAATCCTTGATATGAGAATAACAAGAGGCGAGAAAAATCACAAATTAACATTGTATGGGTGAGCACGTAGAGAAGTTGTTGGAAAGGTTTAAAATGCAGGATGAAAAACCAATTAGCACACCTTTGGCTAGCCATTTCAAAATGACTAAGGAGATGTGTCACAAGACACGGGAGAACATAGATTACATGTCCAAGGTTTCGTACTCATCGATAGCTGGAATCTTGATGTATGCGATAGTGTGCACAAGGCCATATATTGCACATACATTGGGAGTTGTGAGAAGGTACATGAAAAATCTAGGTAAAGAGCATTGGAAGGTAGTAAACTGGATTCTTAGGTATTTGAAAGGTACTACTACTCAAGCATTGTGTTTTAGAGGTTAAAACACTGTTCTACATGGATATGTTGATTAAAAAATGGCAGGTGATATAGATGGCAGGAGGAGCACCACAAGGTATTTTTTGCTGTAGGTGAAACAAAAACAAGTTAGATTTTGAAATTTCAAAAGGTTGTTGAACTTTCAACAATGGAAGTAGAGTATGTTATTTCTACAGAAGCTAGTGAAGAAATGATTTGGTTACAAAGGTTTATGGATGAATAGAAAGTTGTACGATGACAACTAGAGTGCCATTCATATTACAAAGAACTCAACCTTCCATTCTAGGACTAAATATATACAACTCATGTACCATTTCATATGATCAGTTTTGGAAGATGAGCAATTGAAGCTAGAAAAGATACACACTAGCCAGAATCCCGTAGACATGTTAAGGAAGGTAGTAACCAAGGAGAAACTGAGTTCTTGCTCAGTTTTAGTTGGCCTTCATGCATGAAGGTGAATATGAGAAACTTGCTAGGCCCAAAGTTGGAGCATAACAATATCCAAGTGGGAGATTGTTGGTTGTGGAGCCCGATTATCTTCATGATTTAGAGGTCTTGTTTTCGTCGTGTTTGGATCCTAGTTCTTGACGGGCGGGGGGGGGGGGGGGAGGGGATTTCTCCCCCACTATTTTCACTAGGGGGTCTATGGGGGGATACAAAAATAATTTTGGAACCCCCCCAACGAGGGTTTGAGGGTGGAACCCCCGAAGATATTTTTTTTGAAAATTCCTTGTAAAATATTGTAATTTCGTAGTCAATTTGGACCGTTCATTATTAGGTCAATGATCAGATAATAGAAGTTATGTTGGTGTTTTTTTTCCCTAGAAAGCAAACCTCCTTTATGGGAGAATTTTATTATGGTCAATGATGTGTTTATCGTTGGTGGTTTACGAGCCCTTGGTATTAGGTAACCCATGGTATTTTCCCACGAGATCATATGCAATGAAGCCTATTCAAAGGTTGTGTGATTGAGAGAGAGTAGTCTGAGGGAGGACACCGTGAGAGAGTGAAGAGGAGGTTGCAACAGACATGTTGTAGGTGTTATCCCTTCATTTTGATGGAAGGAATAAAGGAAGGACTAATTGTTTCTCCATGAACGCAGTCTAAATCAGGTGAACCACATATATTTGTGTCTCTTGTATTGTGTTCTTCTGAGTTTTATTTCTACAATCATTTTGATTTATTTTTATTATTATTGCTACACAATCCTATTCCTAACAGAATGCACTCCTATAATAAAAAGAGTTGATGTCAATCAAAGTGAGTAATTTGAGAATGGAAAACATGGGGTCCTTCTGAATCATACGGCTCAACAAGTAACCAACTATAATGGACTAGGACTTTGACAAGGATACACGATATTTGGTCGATGAGTAGGTGACTCACCACTTCCCTTATACAAAGCATAAATGACGGTTGATGTGGGAGAAGATAACAACCAATTTGACATAACACAACCTAGTGTTGGGTTATAGAAGATTGATTGAATGCTTATGCAAAATGGGGATTCCAAACCATGCAGATAATGAAAAAATGGATGGATGAATGCGGGTCATAATTCAATATGATAAGATCGATAGCTACTTATGAGGCAATATATGTTGAATCATCGTGGAGGGCACTAGTACTGGGATACAATAGGTGCTATGAACAATTAAAACCAACAAAAATGTGGGTGACTCAATACAGACGCTTCGACCAAGGGTGATAATGACTGTTTCCAAGTGAAGCATATTGGCGTAATTTGCTTTGGGTGACTCATTTAAATGCTATTTGGACATTGAAATGATATGAATATTGAGGTTTCCCTCATTTTGTTTTTAATATTTTTGGGTGTGCTTGTATTTCTCTATTAGTAACAAATAAAAGCATCTGGATACATTATAGACAAGGAGGCAGGCGCCCCACAAAGGAGACTATTGATGATGATTTTTGTAAACAATACTTAGCCGACAAAGCATTGCCAGGCTCCCCCTCATTTTGCGTAAAATATTACAAAAAAATTGTGCTCACTCTCACTGAGCTGTTGCTACACATTCAAGGAAGATGTCTTTGGGATATATTATCATTAAAGAGTATTTTATGATTATGAAAATATATTGGCGATGATCGTTGGTCGATATACAAGTTACAGTTATATTCATATGAAGGATGGTTTTCATGGTGCTTGAACATAAATGTCGTGGTTCCCAATCTATGATTCAAAAGGCTTGTTATCCCTTTTCCCACATTCTTAGCCTTGTCATAATCACCTCATAACCTTCAAGTTCTTTCTCATGTCTCTCTTTTCCTAAGTATGATATCATTACCATGCCTTTTGGGTATTGACTTTGACATCTTTTCATACTACAAAACTATACCATATTATCTTGTCCCATGACAATTTTATTATTTAAAATAAAAATAAAAATGGATCTTTACTTACCTTTTAGATGTGGATTAGTATATGAAGCTCTATAGGCCAGATACATATATTGTTTTTTTCATACATAGATAAATAATGCCACCATAAAGGTTTTTTCCTTAAGTTGCTTTGAGTTATTATGGAAATAAGTTATGCCAAAATCATGAGGTGCAAGAGATCGATGGTAGATTACTTGTGGTTATATAAGTTTGGTTTGGGCTCCAATTTGTCGAAATCCACGTGCCTTCTCACAATCCACCTTCAAAGATCTTCACCATTTCCTTATATCTACGTGGCTCTCCTCTCACATATTTATTTTCAAAAGATGGTGGTAACATATGTGAAAGAAGAATTTTCGCCTTTGAATGCCAAAGCAGATTACTTGGGCGAATTGGAGACTGATGCAGGTATAGATGTATGCAGAGAAAGATGAGTTATGCAAACAAGCCATGACAACTTTATTTTAATAAATGATTATGTGCCAAACGAAGGAGATAAGACAGAAGGGTGCCCTCGGCCAAATTTCTAGCTTCATTTTCTCAAAGCATTGAAACACTGATGTAATGATATTGTGAACTCGGAAAAGGAGGTGGTTGTTTTGGGGGATTTTAACATTTCCATAAAGCATTTGGAAATGCAGAAGAAGCACAAGATCTTATATGATGATGGAGATGTAGAAATACTTAAACTTCAGAAAGAGCGGTGAGAGTTGATTGATTGTGATTTGATAACTAAAAAGGTGTCTATACATGTTGAAGGTTCAAAAAGTGTTGGAGACAAGTCTAGAATAAAGGGAGCCGACATTGGGAACATTGGTATATCAGAAGAAGAGAAGACACAATCTTCTCAAAATAGGAGGGCTCCTTTCAAAATTAGCAAGGAAAGTACACCCCAATCCTGTGTCAAGCCTGATGATAATGGTGTATGTGTAAAAATCATAGAGGCCGATAATTATAGAAGAAAGGCTCAAGACCCCTTTGTGTTTATTGATGATAAAGATTGGAAATCACATGGTAAAGGGAGGAAACAATTATTCGGTTCTGAAGGTAAAAGGGGTGGTCATTTTACTATTTCTAGGAATATCACCAGTGGAACTATGGAGAAATCAGAGGAAAATATTTTGAGAGAGAAATATTTTTAGGAGAAAACTCTGATAGAGGTATGCTTGGAGCAGTGAGGTTTTTCATTTAATTTTATCATCCATCCTCTCTTTCAACAGGGATTGACGGGATTGTCAGCAGCAAGGGGTCTTGTGAAGTAGCGAATGGACGAAGCGAGGATGATATTTTCTAGTTTTATATAAGGTGAAATGCTCTCTTGTCAGTTTGTTGTATTCAAGCCTGATTTTATTTCAGCGCTGATCAATTTTTGATGTGCAGGTCCTCGCCTTGTGTTATCACCGCCATTTCTCCATCCCATTTTGGCTAAGCTCTCTTCTTTATTTTTTCTCTTGGTATTTCTATTGTAACGTTGTTCTAGAATGGCTAAAGACCATATACCTGGCCCAAGTCTTTGCAGAGATTTGTAATTCCGGAACTCCATGAATTGTATGAGGAAAAAAATTAACTTGAGATCAAAATCCTTACGCTTTAAATTTGTTTATGACTTGTTTTCTGTCAATTTAGCTTTCTCCATTTATATTAATTCAACATTTTAAATAAAAAAAAGAAGAAAGAAATACATTCAAAAGAAAATAATGCCTATGGTCATTATAGCATAATGTATATATGTTCCTCTCATTTTAGTTTTTCTTTTAGGTATAAGCTTTTGTTATTTGGTTTACTTTTGTAATTTATTTTGTTTTAACTAAAACAAAAAAAGATTAAAATACTAATCCTTCACACTGTTTATAAATAATGTTTATAATTATTTTTTGGGCAGTTATTAAATCAAATTCTTGTTTAATAAATTACTCTTATAAGTAACCCCTTTAGCACTAACTTCCCTTTACCTTTTCATCAAATTTTCTTTAAGTTACTTTTGTTGAAATGAATACAGAACAAATGCCTTTTCATTTTTTTTAATTTAATTATTTGCATTCTCTTTAGTAGATTTAATTTTGTTATTTCAAATGTATAAAACCTCACATAGAAGTAATTAAATTATAAAATCGCATAAAGATCAATTATTATTAAAAAGTAAAATACAAGGCAAAGGACTCACGCTTGGACTCTAGGTTAGAGGATTTTTAGCCTGGAGCTCAATGGGTCTTCTTGTCCGGGGCTTTAAGCCTAGGGTGATATTCCCATCTCTTCTCGCCTAGCCCCATGGGAGGTTGAAATGTTGGTGTCGAGGACTCTCTAGTCCCTCAACGTCAACATATTTTTGGCGACCATACTGGGGACGACCGTTCAATGGTTCGTTCCTAGTCTTGTTTTAATTCTTTCAAATTTACTTTTATCTTTCGTAGACCTCAATGTCTCAACCAATTGGAAGCTTGTTTGGTGGTTGTAATCCTGTGGTTTCAACAACTAACCCCGAGAAAGTCATTCACAAGCTTGGGATTTTTGAGTTTGAAGAAGACATAAATAATTCCCCATGGTTTGTGCCCACTCCCTTGAAGTTTTCTCACCCGATTAATCCTTTACCTCACAAATTCAAGAACCATCTGCCTCTCTTTCACAATGATGTAACTGTTACGGTGGTTGAACATCTTCGTGCATTTTCAAATGCTTGCACCATTCTCAGAGTTAACGGTAATAATAGTTGCATGCTATTGTTAATGAATTCCCTTCAGGGTAATTTCGCCTCTTTATTTTCCAACCTTCCCGATGGATGCATCTCTACTTGGTTTGAAATTTCGTACTGGTTTACTTCTACCTTTGGGCATTTGGATAATCCTTATGAGCATATTGAGAGATTTAATCATTTACATATGAAGGATAATGAACACATTATTACATTTAACCTTAGGTTTATCAAGTCATACAATTCAATTCGTACTTCCATTCTCCCTACTAAATTGGCTTCCTTGTCACATTATTACGAACTTCTACCTCCTCCTTACCGATGTCGGTTGGAAGAAAATAATGTTCAAAACCTAGAGCTAGCTCTATCCACTTGCCTCGACTTCGAAGAGAAAATCTATAGAACAGGTTACTCCTTTGGTATTCATGATTCACACAAGGATTTGTCTTCTTTAATCCCTGTCATCAAGAATTTACAGGATCACATGTTCCTTCTTGAATCTCGATCTTCAAACCATGCTGAGAGTATATCTTGGGACCCCTCTCTCCTAGGGCCTAATTATAATAACTTCACAAATTGTGGTCGAGGGCTTGAACATGAAGAGTATCCTGATTATATCATGATGCTTGAGGATCAACCCACCTCCCACGTTCCAAATACCAACCTGCTTAGACATTGTGAAAAAACTCAATCCCAAGATCATCTATCATCTCAAGCTTCTTATCCGCATGCATACGATGGAGATTTTGATTATGCAAATGAAGAAATCAATTCGATGATACATTTGTATTCAATGAAGAT
>ML796015.1:87350-113386 GCA_009831015.1 Picea engelmannii | reverse complement strand
TTGGTTGTTTATGGGCCTATGGTATTGGGTAACACATGGTATTTTCCCATGGGATTATATGTAATGAAGCCTATTTAAAAGCTATGTGGTTGAGAGAGAGTATTGTGTGTATGAGAGAGGAGACTATGAGAGAGTTAAGAGGAGGCTGTAGCAGATGTGTTGTCGATGTTATCCCTTCATTTTATTGGATGGAATAAAGGAAGGCATGGATGTTTCTCCATGGACATAGCCCATATAGGGTGAACCACATATATTGGTGTCTCTGTATTGTGTTCTTTTGTGTTTTATTTACGCATTCATTTTGATTTATTTTTATTATTATTGCTCAAGGATCATATTCCTAAAAACTGGTATCATAGATGAAGGTCTATTTGGCTGATAAACTCGTCGGAAAGGAGTGTTCCTGGTTTGAGTGGAAACAATGCAAAAGAAGGAACGCTTAGGGTCGAGAAGTTTAATGATAAAAAATACCAACTATGGAAATGAAAATGGAGGACTATTTGTATCAGAAGAACTGTTCTTACCATTGGGAGAAATGCCAAGGAAGCTGGAGAAAATTAAGGACAAAGAATGGGAGGTTCTTGATAGAAAAGCACTAGGAAGAATACAATTGTGCCTGGTAGCGTCGATGGATTTCAACATTTCAAAAGAGAAGACATACAAAGATATGATGAAGGCATTGGCTAAACTGTATGAAAAATGCTCAACCTCCAACAAGGTATTTCTTATGAAGCGTTTATTTAATATGAAAACATCAGAAGGTGGGTCTGTTGTTGATCATTTAAATGAGTTTAACAAGGTCACCAATGAATTAAGTTCTTTAGGAGTAAACTTTGATGATGAGGTTAGGGATCCTTTGAATTTGTGCTCATTACCAAAAATTTGGAATGGCTTGGACATGGATGTGAGTAACTTTATCTCTGGTTCAAACACTTTAAAGTTTGATGATGTTGTTGGTGTTATCCTTATCGAGGAAATGCAACGAAAAAGCACAGGTGAGACATTAGGTAATACTTTGACTATGGAAAATAGGGGAAGACAAAGGGAGAGAGGAAAGAGCCCAAGGAATCGTGGGAAGTCTAAGAAGGCCATATCCAAATAGAGAGGGAGGCTGGAGTGTTGGAATTGTGGGAAGAAAGGACACCTGAAGAAAGATCGTTGGTATCGAAAAGAAAAACAAGGAGATGGACAACATGAGACTAACCAGGAAGCAATGTAACAGATGATGTGTTGCAAGATGCGTTGATCCTTTCATTAGATAATATTATTGTTTCTTGGGTGGTAGACTCGAGGGATTCATTTCATGCCACAACACATAGGAAAATTTTCAATATTATGTTCAAGGTGATTTTGGACAGGTTTAATTGGGTGATGATAAACCATATAAAAATGTTGTAAAGGGTAAGATAAAGATAAAATTATAGAATGGAAACCAATAATTGCTGAAAGAGGTGAAGCACATTCCTACTTTGAGAAGAAATCTAATTCAACATGGTCATTGGATAGTGAAGGCTATACAATTACATTTATGAGAAATTCATGGAAGGACTCTAAAGGATCACTGATAATAGAAAAAGGAGAAAATGTAGGTACGTTATATTTATGTACCCGTAATGTTGACTCTTCTATTGCTTTAACTTCTACATGAGCGGATACAACATTGTGGCATCATAGGCTTGGGAGCATGAGTGAGAAGGGGATGCAGATTCTCCACTCAAGAAATTTGTTTCCAGATTTGACATAGGTTGATTTAGATTTCTGTGAGCACTATGTTTATGGAAAACTGAAGAGAGTCAGATTTATTAGAGTTGGAAAGGAAAATAAGAGTAAAAAATTAGATCTTGTGCATACAAATGTATGGGGACTGTCTCATGTATCATCTCTTGGTGTCTCTTATTATTATGTTACTTTTATTGATGATGCGACTAGGAAAACTTGGGTTTATTGTATTAAAAAATAATCTGATGTTTTTGATACTTTTAATAAATGGAAAGCTTTGGTTGAGAATGAGACACGAAATAAGATGAAGTGTCTCAGATTAAACAATGGAGGCGAATACTGCAACAAGGATTTTGATAGTTACTATTCATACCATGGGATTCATAGAGAGAAGACAATTCCAGGAACACCACAAGAAAATGGTGTGTCAAAAAGGATGAATATGACAATGATGAAGCATGCAAGGAGTATGCGATTGCATGCAAGATTTTCCTTACAGTTTTGGGCAGAAGCTATGGATACTAATGTTTACTTAATACATAGAGGGCCTTCAAGTTCCTTGGATGATGGCATTCCAGAGGAGGCATGAATAGATAAAAATGTAAATTACTCATTTGTGAAGACTTTCAATTGTGAAGCATTTGTCCATGTTGAGAGAGAAAACAAAACAAATCTTGATGCAAATACAAGAAGTGTACTTTTATTGGATATTGAGTCAATGATTTTGGTTATCTCTTTTGGGATTATGAAAATAAAAAAATAATTACGAGTAGAGATGTGGTATTCAATGAGAAGTTCATGTACAAATATCAGTTGCAGGGAAAGAAATGGGAAAAGGAAAACACAAAATACATAGTGCTTGATTAAATAACAGGAAATGAAACTCCAAAGGTGGCAAAAAATCAAAATGTTCAACAACAATGACAACAGTAGTAGGTACCTCCAACTCTTGCAAGTGCTGTTAGAATATCTATGAGGTTAAGTGGACCCCTCAAATGATATTTTATTTCAATGTATTGTTTATTATTGAGAGATTTTGGTGAACTAGAAAGATATGAAAAAACAATGCAGGTAGAAACCATAAAGAAGTGGGAGTAAGGCATGAAAGAAGAGATGGACTCCTTGGTACATAACTAGACTTGAGACTTGGTTTAGTTGCATGTATATAAACGAGAATTGCAAAATAAATGGGTTTACAGATTTAAGGAAGAAGTGGAGGAAAAAAGAGGTACAAGACCACACTTGTTGTAAAGGGGTTTGCACATAAGAAAGGTATAGATTTTAATGATTTTTTTTTCTCCTATTGTTAAAATGACTTCAATTAGAACAATTTTAAGTCTAGTGGCAATATAAAATTTTCATATTGAACAGTTATATGTAAATACAACTTTTCTCCATGGGGATTTGGAGGAGGAGATTTATATGCAACATCCATAGGGGTATGAGTTCAAAGGGAAGGAAAAATTAGTATGTAGGTTGAAGAAGAGATTGTATGGCCTAAAGCAAGCTCCAAGGCAGTGGTATTTGAAATTTGACAGGTTTATGACAGAACAAGGTTATGGTATATGTCATTCTGGCCACTCTGTTTATTTTAAGAGACTAGATAATGGCATCTATATTATCTTGTTATTGTATGTAGATGACATGCTTGTTGCAGCGTCTAACATGAAGGATATAAATGTGCTCAAAAGTAAATTAGTTTGTGATGAAGGATTTGGGTGTAGTAAAACAAATCCTTGATATGAGAATAACAAGAGGCGAGAAAAATCACAAATTAACATTGTATGGGTGAGCACGTAGAGAAGTTGTTGGAAAGGTTTAAAATGCAGGATGAAAAACCAATTAGCACACCTTTGGCTAGCCATTTCAAAATGACTAAGGAGATGTGTCACAAGACACGGGAGAACATAGATTACATGTCCAAGGTTTCGTACTCATCGATAGCTGGAATCTTGATGTATGCGATAGTGTGCACAAGGCCATATATTGCACATACATTGGGAGTTGTGAGAAGGTACATGAAAAATCTAGGTAAAGAGCATTGGAAGGTAGTAAACTGGATTCTTAGGTATTTGAAAGGTACTACTACTCAAGCATTGTGTTTTAGAGGTTAAAACACTGTTCTACATGGATATGTTGATTAAAAAATGGCAGGTGATATAGATGGCAGGAGGAGCACCACAAGGTATTTTTTGCTGTAGGTGAAACAAAAACAAGTTAGATTTTGAAATTTCAAAAGGTTGTTGAACTTTCAACAATGGAAGTAGAGTATGTTATTTCTACAGAAGCTAGTGAAGAAATGATTTGGTTACAAAGGTTTATGGATGAATAGAAAGTTGTACGATGACAACTAGAGTGCCATTCATATTACAAAGAACTCAACCTTCCATTCTAGGACTAAATATATACAACTCATGTACCATTTCATATGATCAGTTTTGGAAGATGAGCAATTGAAGCTAGAAAAGATACACACTAGCCAGAATCCCGTAGACATGTTAAGGAAGGTAGTAACCAAGGAGAAACTGAGTTCTTGCTCAGTTTTAGTTGGCCTTCATGCATGAAGGTGAATATGAGAAACTTGCTAGGCCCAAAGTTGGAGCATAACAATATCCAAGTGGGAGATTGTTGGTTGTGGAGCCCGATTATCTTCATGATTTAGAGGTCTTGTTTTCGTCGTGTTTGGATCCTAGTTCTTGACGGGCGGGGGGGGGGGGGGGAGGGGATTTCTCCCCCACTATTTTCACTAGGGGGTCTATGGGGGGATACAAAAATAATTTTGGAACCCCCCCAACGAGGGTTTGAGGGTGGAACCCCCGAAGATATTTTTTTTGAAAATTCCTTGTAAAATATTGTAATTTCGTAGTCAATTTGGACCGTTCATTATTAGGTCAATGATCAGATAATAGAAGTTATGTTGGTGTTTTTTTTCCCTAGAAAGCAAACCTCCTTTATGGGAGAATTTTATTATGGTCAATGATGTGTTTATCGTTGGTGGTTTACGAGCCCTTGGTATTAGGTAACCCATGGTATTTTCCCACGAGATCATATGCAATGAAGCCTATTCAAAGGTTGTGTGATTGAGAGAGAGTAGTCTGAGGGAGGACACCGTGAGAGAGTGAAGAGGAGGTTGCAACAGACATGTTGTAGGTGTTATCCCTTCATTTTGATGGAAGGAATAAAGGAAGGACTAATTGTTTCTCCATGAACGCAGTCTAAATCAGGTGAACCACATATATTTGTGTCTCTTGTATTGTGTTCTTCTGAGTTTTATTTCTACAATCATTTTGATTTATTTTTATTATTATTGCTACACAATCCTATTCCTAACAGAATGCACTCCTATAATAAAAAGAGTTGATGTCAATCAAAGTGAGTAATTTGAGAATGGAAAACATGGGGTCCTTCTGAATCATACGGCTCAACAAGTAACCAACTATAATGGACTAGGACTTTGACAAGGATACACGATATTTGGTCGATGAGTAGGTGACTCACCACTTCCCTTATACAAAGCATAAATGACGGTTGATGTGGGAGAAGATAACAACCAATTTGACATAACACAACCTAGTGTTGGGTTATAGAAGATTGATTGAATGCTTATGCAAAATGGGGATTCCAAACCATGCAGATAATGAAAAAATGGATGGATGAATGCGGGTCATAATTCAATATGATAAGATCGATAGCTACTTATGAGGCAATATATGTTGAATCATCGTGGAGGGCACTAGTACTGGGATACAATAGGTGCTATGAACAATTAAAACCAACAAAAATGTGGGTGACTCAATACAGACGCTTCGACCAAGGGTGATAATGACTGTTTCCAAGTGAAGCATATTGGCGTAATTTGCTTTGGGTGACTCATTTAAATGCTATTTGGACATTGAAATGATATGAATATTGAGGTTTCCCTCATTTTGTTTTTAATATTTTTGGGTGTGCTTGTATTTCTCTATTAGTAACAAATAAAAGCATCTGGATACATTATAGACAAGGAGGCAGGCGCCCCACAAAGGAGACTATTGATGATGATTTTTGTAAACAATACTTAGCCGACAAAGCATTGCCAGGCTCCCCCTCATTTTGCGTAAAATATTACAAAAAAATTGTGCTCACTCTCACTGAGCTGTTGCTACACATTCAAGGAAGATGTCTTTGGGATATATTATCATTAAAGAGTATTTTATGATTATGAAAATATATTGGCGATGATCGTTGGTCGATATACAAGTTACAGTTATATTCATATGAAGGATGGTTTTCATGGTGCTTGAACATAAATGTCGTGGTTCCCAATCTATGATTCAAAAGGCTTGTTATCCCTTTTCCCACATTCTTAGCCTTGTCATAATCACCTCATAACCTTCAAGTTCTTTCTCATGTCTCTCTTTTCCTAAGTATGATATCATTACCATGCCTTTTGGGTATTGACTTTGACATCTTTTCATACTACAAAACTATACCATATTATCTTGTCCCATGACAATTTTATTATTTAAAATAAAAATAAAAATGGATCTTTACTTACCTTTTAGATGTGGATTAGTATATGAAGCTCTATAGGCCAGATACATATATTGTTTTTTTCATACATAGATAAATAATGCCACCATAAAGGTTTTTTCCTTAAGTTGCTTTGAGTTATTATGGAAATAAGTTATGCCAAAATCATGAGGTGCAAGAGATCGATGGTAGATTACTTGTGGTTATATAAGTTTGGTTTGGGCTCCAATTTGTCGAAATCCACGTGCCTTCTCACAATCCACCTTCAAAGATCTTCACCATTTCCTTATATCTACGTGGCTCTCCTCTCACATATTTATTTTCAAAAGATGGTGGTAACATATGTGAAAGAAGAATTTTCGCCTTTGAATGCCAAAGCAGATTACTTGGGCGAATTGGAGACTGATGCAGGTATAGATGTATGCAGAGAAAGATGAGTTATGCAAACAAGCCATGACAACTTTATTTTAATAAATGATTATGTGCCAAACGAAGGAGATAAGACAGAAGGGTGCCCTCGGCCAAATTTCTAGCTTCATTTTCTCAAAGCATTGAAACACTGATGTAATGATATTGTGAACTCGGAAAAGGAGGTGGTTGTTTTGGGGGATTTTAACATTTCCATAAAGCATTTGGAAATGCAGAAGAAGCACAAGATCTTATATGATGATGGAGATGTAGAAATACTTAAACTTCAGAAAGAGCGGTGAGAGTTGATTGATTGTGATTTGATAACTAAAAAGGTGTCTATACATGTTGAAGGTTCAAAAAGTGTTGGAGACAAGTCTAGAATAAAGGGAGCCGACATTGGGAACATTGGTATATCAGAAGAAGAGAAGACACAATCTTCTCAAAATAGGAGGGCTCCTTTCAAAATTAGCAAGGAAAGTACACCCCAATCCTGTGTCAAGCCTGATGATAATGGTGTATGTGTAAAAATCATAGAGGCCGATAATTATAGAAGAAAGGCTCAAGACCCCTTTGTGTTTATTGATGATAAAGATTGGAAATCACATGGTAAAGGGAGGAAACAATTATTCGGTTCTGAAGGTAAAAGGGGTGGTCATTTTACTATTTCTAGGAATATCACCAGTGGAACTATGGAGAAATCAGAGGAAAATATTTTGAGAGAGAAATATTTTTAGGAGAAAACTCTGATAGAGGTATGCTTGGAGCAGTGAGGTTTTTCATTTAATTTTATCATCCATCCTCTCTTTCAACAGGGATTGACGGGATTGTCAGCAGCAAGGGGTCTTGTGAAGTAGCGAATGGACGAAGCGAGGATGATATTTTCTAGTTTTATATAAGGTGAAATGCTCTCTTGTCAGTTTGTTGTATTCAAGCCTGATTTTATTTCAGCGCTGATCAATTTTTGATGTGCAGGTCCTCGCCTTGTGTTATCACCGCCATTTCTCCATCCCATTTTGGCTAAGCTCTCTTCTTTATTTTTTCTCTTGGTATTTCTATTGTAACGTTGTTCTAGAATGGCTAAAGACCATATACCTGGCCCAAGTCTTTGCAGAGATTTGTAATTCCGGAACTCCATGAATTGTATGAGGAAAAAAATTAACTTGAGATCAAAATCCTTACGCTTTAAATTTGTTTATGACTTGTTTTCTGTCAATTTAGCTTTCTCCATTTATATTAATTCAACATTTTAAATAAAAAAAAGAAGAAAGAAATACATTCAAAAGAAAATAATGCCTATGGTCATTATAGCATAATGTATATATGTTCCTCTCATTTTAGTTTTTCTTTTAGGTATAAGCTTTTGTTATTTGGTTTACTTTTGTAATTTATTTTGTTTTAACTAAAACAAAAAAAGATTAAAATACTAATCCTTCACACTGTTTATAAATAATGTTTATAATTATTTTTTGGGCAGTTATTAAATCAAATTCTTGTTTAATAAATTACTCTTATAAGTAACCCCTTTAGCACTAACTTCCCTTTACCTTTTCATCAAATTTTCTTTAAGTTACTTTTGTTGAAATGAATACAGAACAAATGCCTTTTCATTTTTTTTAATTTAATTATTTGCATTCTCTTTAGTAGATTTAATTTTGTTATTTCAAATGTATAAAACCTCACATAGAAGTAATTAAATTATAAAATCGCATAAAGATCAATTATTATTAAAAAGTAAAATACAAGGCAAAGGACTCACGCTTGGACTCTAGGTTAGAGGATTTTTAGCCTGGAGCTCAATGGGTCTTCTTGTCCGGGGCTTTAAGCCTAGGGTGATATTCCCATCTCTTCTCGCCTAGCCCCATGGGAGGTTGAAATGTTGGTGTCGAGGACTCTCTAGTCCCTCAACGTCAACATATTTTTGGCGACCATACTGGGGACGACCGTTCAATGGTTCGTTCCTAGTCTTGTTTTAATTCTTTCAAATTTACTTTTATCTTTCGTAGACCTCAATGTCTCAACCAATTGGAAGCTTGTTTGGTGGTTGTAATCCTGTGGTTTCAACAACTAACCCCGAGAAAGTCATTCACAAGCTTGGGATTTTTGAGTTTGAAGAAGACATAAATAATTCCCCATGGTTTGTGCCCACTCCCTTGAAGTTTTCTCACCCGATTAATCCTTTACCTCACAAATTCAAGAACCATCTGCCTCTCTTTCACAATGATGTAACTGTTACGGTGGTTGAACATCTTCGTGCATTTTCAAATGCTTGCACCATTCTCAGAGTTAACGGTAATAATAGTTGCATGCTATTGTTAATGAATTCCCTTCAGGGTAATTTCGCCTCTTTATTTTCCAACCTTCCCGATGGATGCATCTCTACTTGGTTTGAAATTTCGTACTGGTTTACTTCTACCTTTGGGCATTTGGATAATCCTTATGAGCATATTGAGAGATTTAATCATTTACATATGAAGGATAATGAACACATTATTACATTTAACCTTAGGTTTATCAAGTCATACAATTCAATTCGTACTTCCATTCTCCCTACTAAATTGGCTTCCTTGTCACATTATTACGAACTTCTACCTCCTCCTTACCGATGTCGGTTGGAAGAAAATAATGTTCAAAACCTAGAGCTAGCTCTATCCACTTGCCTCGACTTCGAAGAGAAAATCTATAGAACAGGTTACTCCTTTGGTATTCATGATTCACACAAGGATTTGTCTTCTTTAATCCCTGTCATCAAGAATTTACAGGATCACATGTTCCTTCTTGAATCTCGATCTTCAAACCATGCTGAGAGTATATCTTGGGACCCCTCTCTCCTAGGGCCTAATTATAATAACTTCACAAATTGTGGTCGAGGGCTTGAACATGAAGAGTATCCTGATTATATCATGATGCTTGAGGATCAACCCACCTCCCACGTTCCAAATACCAACCTGCTTAGACATTGTGAAAAAACTCAATCCCAAGATCATCTATCATCTCAAGCTTCTTATCCGCATGCATACGATGGAGATTTTGATTATGCAAATGAAGAAATCAATTCGATGATACATTTGTATTCAATGAAGATTCTAATGAGTGGTCAACACAAATTGATGAAGACCAACATGGCTTTAATGATGCATGTGAGGAATCCTGTTTTGAAGATATTCATGAATTCAATCAAGATCTTATTAAATTGTATAAATTTTTTGCTAATCCTTTGTTTCAATCAAAAGAGGTTAAAGAACTTGACACCATCAAGCATGTCCCTCCTAGGTGCACTTTTTATTTCAATGACAATGACTATTGTAGGGACATTCCTATGTTTTTTTATCCATGTTATGAATCTTCTCTGCATCACGACGACCCCGTTTCTGATAGAAAGGTCCATAGAGATGATAATAAATTGTTTGAAGAATTCATAGATCATCCATTTAAGGTACAAACCCTAAACCCTAAATATAACTCAATCGATATCTTCATCATTATTGGCAAGGCATCTATTGGTTGACATGTCTTGGAGATTGGTGATCATTTATTTTGGGTATTGATTAATCATTTCTCCACACCGTACACATTTGTTGGTTGGCATGTTGGCAGTCCCTCCACGCAAAAAAATGTCAAACTCATAAGATCCACATGCAAAGTAGGTGATGCATTCCTTTACGCTAAATTTCATCCGACTTGAGTCCAAGCTAATGGTTTATTTTCCTCTGTACACACACACACACACACACACACACACACACACACACACACACACACACATATATAGGTGACGCATTCCTTTATGCTAAATTTCATCCGACTTGAGTCCAAGCTAATGGTTTCTTTTCCTCTATACAGAGGAAAAGAATCCATTAGCTTGGACTCAAGTCAGATGAAATTTAGCGTAAAGGAATGCGTCACCTATATGTATATATAATTTATAATAAAATAAAATAAAAAGAATAATAATAATAATAATGATAAAAGTTTACAGGAAGGGCTAGATTAGTTTTGGGTTGATTTCACAATTACTCTGTTTATTTTCTCGCTTTATTTTCTTTTTTTCCCTTCTGATGGTCAGAAGTGATGGAGAAATGGTTGGTGATATTAAAGGCTATCTATATATTTTTAACTAATTGACCAAATGTTTTTTGGTGGACAACTGAATTGTAGGTGAACCAAGTTTCTGTTGGATTACTGAGAGGGGGGGTGAATCAGTAATAGCGTAATTATAATCCTTTTTCTCCAAATAATCCAAGTGTTATATCAATTTAGAATTATTATACAATAATGAGCAATAAGAAATGAACAATCACACACATACACAATACACCAATGTTTTATGTGGAAACCCAAATCGGGAGAAAACCATAGAATGATTTATCTTATATGTCTTTAAGAATTACATTCATTGGAAGCACCAACTTCCTTTGTTTTACAACTGCAACTGGAAGGAGGCTCCAACCCCCTAGTTTCTCAGGCTATAACCCGAGGGAAGCTCCAACTCCCCAATTCTCTGGCTACAACCAAAAGGAGGCTACAAACCCCTATGTTCTCCGGCTACAACCATAAGGTGGCTACAACCACCCTGTCCTTGCCCCGTTCAACCACCCTAAAGTAGAAGTAGAATGATGGAACCAATGTCAGACTATCACTGTGAGATATACCGCTGTAAACATCTACCAATAAACCTGAACCATGCATCAACCTGTACCTCAACCTGTAATCAACTTGTACCATAAACAAGTGCATCAACCATGCACCAACCTGTACCAAACAATCTGTAATCAAGCTGTACAATAAAAAGTGCAACAAACCATGTACCAAGTATGTACCAATCATGTGTCAAGTACTCATCAATTATGACTCATTAATATGTACCAACATCATCAACTATACACCTCATGTATGTGTCAACTCATCAACTACTTGTCTCAACCATGTACCCAACTTGTACCTCAACCAAAAGCCCTCATAAATTTCATCATCCAAATATGATTTGTAACTCTATAATAGACCTGGTGTATATGATCACATACCTGCAAACCTTCCTTAACTTTAACAACAAGAGACTAACATTTTCATCAACCATTTCTTTAGTCTCACACGACTAGTTTTGGATTAGTCAAAAACCCTAACTTGAAATAATCATAACTTTGTACCTGTAATGAATAAATATCTGAAACTAATACACAATGTTCTTCAGTTTTTTTTATGCAATTCCTCCAGGTTTCACTACTTGGAACCTCTCAGAAAAGGAGTTATGGAAAAAATGGCACACCTTGTTGAATTCTGGCTTATTCTAGAGAGTGAACTTGTAGAGCGTTCCCCGCACAGAATATTTGTTGAATTGATATGAAAATATTACACAACATACTACAGACTGTACTATAACCAACACATTTGGTCTTACTAAATTTGGATCTGTTATGAAGAAGTTATGACGTTTTTACCCGAAACACCTTAGAAAACAACATCAAAAGAATTTATCCTTCCTTGAATTCCAGCCTTCTTTTCTACACTTTCCTCAGAAATTCGGCTTAGATATCCTTTGGTTACCTCAGACACCTATAGGTATTCAATATTATCAAGTGTGTCTTAAATGAGAGAGCCTTTCCTTTTATTTATACTCTCCAAGTAGCTTCCTTAAAAACATCTTCTAGGTCACTTTGCCCACTTTCCTTATTTTAGGGTTAACCCACTTCTAATTTCTCCATTAAATTTATTATTGAATTAATTTATTTTGTATTAAATTTGAATTATAGTACACTCATCACTTCACTTTATTATTTTCCTTTTAAAATCCCTTAAACCACTTTGACTACTTTGACCTTTTGGGGCTTCTAGATGACATATGAGGGTCCTCCAACTTCGTAAGGCCATAACTCTCAAACCGTGAGGGGTTATGTGACGTTCCACATACCACCAGAAATGGAATGACATATACTATCCATATAGAATAGTATTACCTGAAAATATATCAAAACTCATACCGTTATCCATCAAACAAACTTGGGTCCATTACCCAAACCTGGGTTCTCCAACTTCTCATGGCCATAACTCTCTAACCGTGAGGAGTTATGTGACGTTCCACATACCACCAGAAATGATATGAAAAGAACTATCCATATAGGATAGTTTCACTGAAAAATTCACTGACGTTCATATCATTATTCCACAAACAAGCATGGGTTCTCTAACCATACTTCTAGGATAACTCAATCCGCAAAGCGTCTTCCCGTGAGGGCTTTCACCATAAGGGGACCACTTCGAAGTTCATCCATTTCTACTTATTATCAACCATGACAAGACAATAATGAGTCATATTTACATCAAACAATATTGGTTCCATTACCCAACCATTGTGCTATGGGGCTTTCTTCAAGGGTTGACATCAATGACAACCAACCTTAATCAACAATATCCCCATTTGGAATTGATGGCAACACTCTGATGCAATACTTAAATCATATCACTCATGCTCCCCCTGGAACCATGCCTATGTCCTCTACTTCCATCCTTTGCATCTAATAAATCTCTCCCCCTTTGTCATTAATGGGAAATGTATCTTTCCATCTGGGGTTGCTCCCCCTAACTGAACTGTCCTCTTATGGTGCTTCCTCATGTAAATCTAAGACATATGTTGGCCCTTGACCAAGTTTCGAGGAACACTTGGTCATATTTGACCGTTTTTGGACTTCGACAACTTGTCAAAGATGGAGCACAATACTAAGCAGATATCGTGGAAGCTAGACCCCTTTCTTGGGTCCTTTTTGGGTTTTTGGGGATAATGTAATTGGTATGGGATGTCGGCCCATAGGTTTACCCATGTTTAGGCCTATTTTGTAAAGTATAAATAAGTAGCTAGGTAATGTAAGAGAGGAGAAAATAAGCTAAGTGCTAGTAAAGGCTTTCTGTATACTGTGTGACCGACTTGCAGAGTTGAGTGCAAGTGTTGTAAGTGCTGAGTGCATGGATTGTAAGAGGGATCTGTGCTAGATCTACTCGGGGAAGGAGGATCTGGCGAGGTGAGCGCAGATCTCCTGTCCTATGCAGAGTACAAGTTTGAGCTCTGTGCTGTAACCAGATTGACCAAAGCTAATAAAGAAGAAGAAGACTTTGTGGACATAGCCCCAGGGTGGGGGTGAACCACGGTAAACCTGTGTGTTGTACTCGGTGCCTCGACCTAATGTGTTTGTCTCTTCCCATGTGTTGTTCTTTGATATGATTATGCTATGTGCTTTGCTATGATATAATTAGATAGATCTACTTTGCTTTGTGCTTCTTAGATGTATGGGTGTAGATCTGACATATATGAAAGTGCTGAGTGCTAGACCTATTTTGTTGTGGCTAAGTGCTAACTTAACCTAGTTCTAAGTGAATGTTGCAATGCTCTGTGCCATCTGCGGAGTGCCTTGAGGGTTAAATACAGATGAATGATCTATGCTAAAGTGTTTGCTGAGTGTTAGAATCACGTATCTGTGTCCCAACTAAGGTTGCAGACACCTGAGTCTTGCAACCACCCTTGCCTCTACCTTGGGTGAGACTTCATCTGCTTCGCAGGTGTTGCCGAAAGGGTCGGTAGTTAGGGTTTTGTTGGTGCGTTATTGAAGCATTGAACCCTGGGTCTACCCCTGTGCCAACAAATGGTTCCGTTGCCGAGACTTGAAATTGTGATTGTTGGGAACTAAGGAAGAAGAAAATTTGTGCAAGAGGATGCTATGTGCGTAGATTTGTTTCCCTAGTGCGCAACTTTTTACTCGACCCGTGAAGCTTTGTGCCAAGAATAAGGTCAGATTTGAAGAAAGGAATATCAGATCCGAAGAAAAGAAGCGATATTTGAACGCTCTATGCTCTAAGAAAAGTAAAAGTGGAAATTTCTGAGAGAAAGAGGTCAGATTTGCAGAAAAGAGGTAAGATCTATAAGCTCTGTGCTGTAATAAAGGTAAGAATAGTCAAAAGTTCTTAGATCTGGAAGCTTTGTGCTCTGTAGAAGTGAGATAAGTGATTTTTTTTTTTTGTGTTTCTAGAGTATGGATCTAGGTATGTTTGATAGATTATGTCCTAGCTTAAAAACTAGGGCATTAATAGATGAAAGAAATTTTGATATGAATAGATCTGATAAGTATAATGATAGATATGTTATACCTATCCATAGAAAGAATGTCTGGACTAGCAAATGGATGCAGGATCCTAGAAAGAAATTTTTGCAGGCTAGCCATTATGAACCTAACGCGCAGTACAAGAAGAGTTGGGGATCATTGAAGAGAAAGAGAGGATTAAATCTTTGTTACAGTTGCAGAAGACCATGCCATCTTGCTAAGGAATTCCTTGGGAGAAAACCTAGTTGCTTCTATTGTAAGGCTATGGACCATGAAGTACTGGATTGCCCTAGAATGATTGCTAGACTTGAAAAGTTGAATATGGAGCAAGAAAACCCTAAAGGAGACCAAGAGACTAAGATTGTAGAAGAACCCCAACAAGAATCAAAGAAAGTATTAATACAGATGAAAAAAACCCTGAAGGAACATAAAGATGTTCGATTACCAGAGATCTTCAATGAAAAGGAGGAAGTCGAAGCAATAATAGGAAACTTTGACATTGACTATATTCTCGATGAAGAAACACAAGTCATCATTATGCTAGAAAGAACTTGGGAATTTATAGGGAAGCCTGCCATGATTCCTTCATTGGGAGGAATGGGACTATTCACAGGAAAACTGATGATGTTATGTGGAAAACTCGCTCAGATACCTATGACAGTCAATGGAACTTCAACAAAAGAAGACTTTGAGATTATCAAATTCATTGAGGAAAATGCCCCGTTTACTATACTACTTGAAAAACCTTGGATTGAAAGAGATCAAGTCAGAAAGAAGGAAGAAGAAGAGGTTTTAGAACAACAGAGACAAGAGTTAAAATATTTCATGACTAAAAGGACCGCACAGTTAATAAAATAATAGGGGAACCACTTGAAGCCATGTGACACTAGAAGCCTAGATGTCGAGGCCAAAGCTACACAAAAGGCTGAAATTTCTACCCTAGATAAAGAAGAAGTGATATACCTAAACCCTAGGAGAGAATCTCACCAACACAAAGTGACTATGTCCAAGGAAAATAAGAATCAAAATGAGAAGAGAATCACCGAGACGAAGATCACTGGAAAGAAGGCTAGAAAGATAAGTAAGAACAAGGCTAAGATTGAAAAATTACAGACGGTCCCAGAGGGTACCTTGCAGCAAGACACTTTGCAGAATTGGAGCTTCGTCGGGATATCAGAACAACGACATATGCCACTTCGACGAGGCGAAGTAATATAACCGTTGGAAGCCAATATAACCGTTCAACTGCCGCTCCAAATAGGTCTGAAAGCATTTATAGCTCACCACTAGACTGTTAGACCATGCCATAATAGACATAACATAAGTTAATGCACCCTCATACCAGTTGCAAGCAGACCGTTGCTAAGTTTCCCTACTCAGTCTGTCACGCCACGCATCAAGAATACTTTTTGCTAAGTGAGAATTTGAGCCCGAAACCTAAGATTACTTCACACTGTGATCATTGCCTTGTTCACATACTGTTCACTGTAGTCTCTAAATTCATTTTCACACTAGAGCTAGTTGACCCAAGCTTGTATGTCGGACGAGCTCAGCGCTGCTGAGAAAGTAGTTGAAGAAGTTTTGATTGACTTAATGACCGAGAGAGTCATGTCGAAGTGAGGATTATCTACAGGAGTCCAATAATCATCAATGAGAGGACCCCAGGCCTCCCCTTCCACTGCTTGCATCGGTCCCTCCCGACCGACCGATGAGAAACGAACCAAGTACATGGATGACATCACAAATGCCAAGCTTATCCCACGCATTCTACCTACTTACTTACCACCTCTAAGCGGTGCCATCAACCGTGACAGTGTACCTCATGATTTCGAGTACACTTTGATCACCATGTACCTTTCGAAAGGGGTGCGCGCAGTTCGTGCTGACCAAGATAAGCTCGTAACACTGAAATTTAGTGATTTTAACCTTGGAGATCGTAAATTTTACAGCATGTTATCCCCACATAAGTAATTAACCAAGACCAAAGGCAATAATTCTAATATTTTCTCGCAGTCATGGACCCATAACCTCACGCAGTCCACACTGCTTAATGTAATTAAGATCTCGCACTTCAGTAGACACCAGGAAGTCAATGCATGCGTCAAGTTGCTGCCGTCGTGCTACCACAAAGGATACTTATGGTTGGACCACCACATCACTGTGGATCCGAAATTTATCAATCAGATCACAGGCCTTAGTATGCAAGGCCCTGAACCACAAGAGTTTTACCCTGGAAAGATCTCAGACCGAGCATTAGCGCAGAGGATAAAAGAAACTTATGGCGATGTTGAGAAAGGCACATGAGGCTATAAGGTAGCCTCTATCCAGAGTGGCGCAGTGTGCCTTGCCTGTCAGCTGATCGAGGGCAAACTAGTTCACAAGAACAGACCAACACAAGTGACTGGATTCGTAGTCAACCTTGCAGGGAATTGTGCCGAGGGACTACATATGAACTGGGTGCAGTACCTTATAAAGCAGCTAGAGCTTGATTGCAGAGAAGTGAAAGACCAAGGGTACGAGTTCCACTTTAGTTGGTTGCTCATACTAATCACTTTCATCGCCTGGGAGCTACCAGAAGGTGCCACTTTTCTGAAGATCGAACCCTTCGAACCACTAGCTGCAAAGTTCTGTACGTTGTGGTACTCTAGTGACATGAAAAAGCAGTGGCAGTCCAATGCCATCTTCCACGCCTATTACAACCAATTGAAGAATGCAATCCAGTCTACACCGCGCCTCACCCCAAACACACTTCATAGGTTTAGACCTTTGATAAAATTCAGTGTGGACCACCACTTCACCTATATCACAATGCGCATTGATGAGCACAAACAACAGCTCTAGTCGTACTACAAGTTGACAGAAGAAGACTTGGAGTAGATTGCCAAGGAATGATCGATGAACCTCCTTGTTGCAACAGACCCCACATAAATGTTCAATGTTGAAAGCCCTGAAGCTATGTCGGATACACCTGAACCAAGAAAGACTAAGAAGGATGATGAAGTTCAAGATGTCCATAACACATACACGAAGACTACTTTGATCTCACCATGTAGGGAGGTGATGGTGAAGAACTAGGTGGCACAAAAGTTGAGCAAAACAAAGGCGAGGTTACTCCGCCTAGAGAGGAGGAGGATCCCACTAAGAAAAGGAAGATTACCCCACCAAAGCCCTCATCCTGAAAGAAAACTAAGGCCACTCGGACTACGTTTAAGACTACCCTCACACTGGACGACTTCGACTTCTTAATCGCTGCGCTGAATGATGCTTCACTAGAGATCGCAGAAAAGCAAGAAGCGATGCAGAAGGAGGTATTCAGCTGAATCAAGTGCGAACTTTAGGAAGTGCAGCAGGCACTCTAGTCCAACCGAGCAGTTTCTACTACACCCTTGACAATTGGAACAACAGGAACGGGTGATGAGCCCACCCAATTACACCAGATCGTCCAGAAAGTCGAAGCTCGCCTTCGATGAGCTCAAGAAGACACAACGCAAGCCACCCAGGCTTTGACACAAGTACAGAGTGCACTTGTAGAACAACATAGTAAGGTAGAATGGGAAAATATTTCCCTGCAAGCAAAGTGGGATGAGGAAAAAGCATAGTTACAATAGAGCAAGGACTAGTTTCTAGCAGAGCAACTTGAAGTACGGGAAAGGGTTCACAAAACACTTTTCTCTGTGACGATCATAGAAGTGAAGATTGAAGAACGTGTCCCACAGTAGGTGGCATAACTTGAAGAAATAATCCAACAACTTCAACAACGCATTGCAGATCTGGAACTTCGTACCGTGCCCAAGACTCCTCAAGAAATAAGAGATCTAAGGGAGGCAACTGTCGTAGCGCAGTTGGCCGATTAAAAACCTTTTCCTTGGAATGCAAGAAACTGAGCGCTAGAAGTTCCTAGACTTATGAGAACCTCACAGAGAATCCAGAGTTGCAAGCATTGGAGGCACAACTCCAAGAAGCAAAGCATCACACAGATACGCTACAGGCGTAGCCGAAGGCCTTGACCCTAGTCGAAAGAATGAAGAGGTTTGTAGAACAACGCACCACCCAAGAACAAGTACACACGCTGCAAAGTAAAGTGATGGAAGTATCCCAACGAATTCAACCAATCTAAGAAAAGGCATGCCAACCATTCACTGAAGTTGAAAGCCAAGGAACCGAGCTTGAACATGTTGTCATCACCGCATAACAACTCTTGGAAGGGCCAATAAATGACGCAGTGATCCATGAGTTCACTAAGAAAGAGGCTGTTGCACTGCAGCAGGTCGAAGTAGCTCAAGCTAAGCTCGAGACATTTGAGGTGGAATTGATCAGACCAGAGTGACTCAGGACGAGTCACAGGTGAGTGTTGGGGGCCTGTTGGCCCTTGACTAAGTTTTGAGGAACACTTGGTCATATTTGACTATTTTTGGACTTCGATAGCTTGTCAAAGATGGAGCGCAACGTGAAGAGGATATCGTGGAAGCTAGACCCCTTTCTTGGGTCCTTTTTGGGTTTTTGGGGATAATGTAATGGGTATGGGATGTCAGCCCATGGGTTTACCCATGTTTAGGCCTATTTTGTAAAGTATAAATAAGTAGCTAGGGAATGTAAGAGAGGAGAAAATAAGCTAAGTGCTAGTAAAGGCTTTGTGTATATTGTGTGACCAAATTGCAGAGCTGAGTGCAAGTGCTGTAAGTGCTGAGTGCACGGATTGTAAGAGGGCTATGTGTTAGATCTACTCGGGGAAGGAGGATCTGGCGAGGTATGCGCAGATCTCCTGTCCTATGCAGAGTACAAGTTTGAGCTCTGTGTTGTAACCAGATTGACCAAAGCTAATAAAGAAGAAGAAGACTTTGTGTACGTAGCCCTAGGGTGGGGGTGAACCATGGTAAACCTGTGTGTTGTGCTCGGTGCCTCAACCTAATGTGTTTGTCTCTTCCCATGTGTTGTGCTTTGATATGATTATGCTATGTGCTTTTCTATGATATACTTATATATATCTACTTTGATTTGTGATTCTTATATGTATGGGTGTAGATCTAACATATATGAAAGTGCTGAGTGCTAGACCTATTATGATGTTGCTAAGTGCTAACTTAACCTAGTTCTAAGTGAATGTTGCAGTGCTCTGCACCATCTGCGGAGTGCCTTGAGGGTTAAATACAGATGAATGATCTATGCTAAAGTGTTTTCTAAGTGTTAGAATCACAGATCTGTGTCCCAACTAAGGTTGCAGACACCTGAGTCTTGCAACTATCCTTGCCTCTACCTTGGGTGAGACTTCATCTGCTTCGCAGGTGTTGCCGAAAGGGCCAGTAGTTAGGGCTTTGTTGGTGCGTTGTTGAAGCACTGAACCCTGGGCATGCCCCTGTTCCAACAACATATAAGATAAGCATTCAAAAATCATTCATTTTGGAGTAGAAATAACTCCAAGTCTCTGGCGAAGATATTCAAAGGATTCCCGTGGAAGTGGTTTTGTGAAGATGTCTGCAACTTGTTCTTTTGTGCCCACATACTCAACTCTGATGTTATTTTCTACAACCTGCTCCCATAGAAAGTGATACTTTATTGGAATGTGCTTCGTGTTGGAGTGCATCACCGGTTTCTTCAAGATACTGATGGTGCTTGTATTATCACAATATATTGGAATGGACTCATCATACTCAACCTGTATATCTGTCAGAGTTTGTTTCATCCAAAGAACCTATGTACAACATGATGCTGCTGCAATATACTCTGCCTCGACTGTAGATAAAGATACTGATGATTGTTTCTTGCTTAGCCATGATACTAAACACTCACCCAAGTAGAACGCTGCTCCACTGGTGCTTCGTCGGTCATCAATACAACCGGTCCAATATGCATTTGTGTAGGCAATAAGTGATAGATCCTTTCCTTTTGGATACCATAATCCAAACTCTTCTGTTCCTTTGAGATATATGGAAATCCTATTCACTGCTAACACATGTGACTCCTTTGGTGCTGCTTGAAATCATGCCACCTGTCCAACTTCCTGCATTACATCTGGTTTGGATGCTGTCACATATAGTAGGCTACCAATCATTGACCTATATTGCCTCTGATATGTAGACTTCGAATCATCATCTTTGCTCAACTTGCAACTGGTTTGCATGGGAGTGATAACTGGTTTGCAATCTTCCATTCCGAACCTCTTTATCATTTCTCTGATATACTTGGTTTGAGAAATAAAGATTCCTTGGTTTCTTTGATGTATCTGAAGTCCCAAAAAGAAGGACAGTTCTCCAAGTAACGACATTTCAAATTCATTCTACATATCTTTTGCAAATTTCTAGCTTAACCTGTCATGATCACTACCAAAACTAATATCATCAACATAAACTTCAATTAATAAAATATTACCTTCACTTACCTTGATGTAGAGGTTGCTGTCTGCACTTCCTTTTCTGAACCCTTTCTGCTGTAGATACTTATCCAGTCTAGAGTACGATGCTCTAGGAGCCTGTTTTAGACCATACAAGGCCTTATTTAATTTACACACATAATCTGCGTTCTCTGACAACTGAAATCCTTCTGGTTGTTCAATGTAGACTTCTTCTTCAAGTTCCCCATTCAGAAAAGATGATTTTACATCCATATGACATACTTTACATTTTTGGAGCATGCATAGGCTAAAATCAACCAGATTGTTTCCATTATGGTAATTGGGGAAAATGTTTCTTCAAAGTCGATTCCTTCAATATGTGCATATCCTTTACATATCAATCTAGATTTGTTCCTTGTAACTTGTCCATCTTCATTTAATTTATTCTTGAAAACCCATTTTGTGTCGATCACATTCTTATTCTTTGGTCTTGGAACCAGTTCCCAAGTGTCATTTTTCTCTATTTGATCCAATTCTTCATTCATGTCCATATTCCAAAATTCATCCTTGTTGTCTTCTTCAAAAGAGTTTGGTTCAATTTTAGATAAGAGTGCTAGGTGTGTTTGTTCTGGTGAACGAATTTTTCTTCTAGTCTCAATTCCTGCATCTTTGTTTCCAATAATTTGATCTGAAGGATGATTCTTCTGTACTCATTTTCTAGGTGTCTTTGGAGATACTTGCTGAACTCGGTCTTCTGTTTCTGTCATATTCTCTTCATCTTCCTCTTCTACTTCATCTTCTGCTTCTTCTTCTTCGAAAAGTTGTTCCATTGATTTGTTTTCTTCTTCCTTTGATTTTGGTCTGCCTGTTTCATCAATTGTTACATTGATGCTTTCCACAAATTTGTTCAATATTAGATTGTAACACTTGTATGCTTTCCTTGTACTTGAGTAACCAACAAGTACTCCTTTGTCCACACGAGAGTCAAACTTTTCCATTCTACCATCTTCTCTTTTGATGTAGCATTTGCTTCCAAAAACTCTGAAGTGCTTTAGATTTGTTGGTCTTCCTTTCCATAGCTCGTAGGGAGTTTTATTAGTGTTGTTTCCGAGCATTAATCTATTTTGAATGTGAACTGTTGTATGCACTTCCCGTGTCCAAAATATATCTGTCAATTTGTAATCCATTAGAATTGTTCGAGCCATTTCCTGTATTGTCCTGTTCTTTCTTTCAATAACTCCATCATGTCGAGGTGTCCTAGCAATGAAGAATTTCCTTTTTATTCCATGACTGTTGCAGTAGTCCATAAATTCCTTTGAAGTGAAATCTCCTCCATTATCAGATCTCAATCATTTGATTCTTGAATCCATATCATTTTCAACCATTTCCTTGTAGATCTTGAAGTTTTCAAAAGCTTCTGACTTGTTCTTGAGAAAGCAAACTGCAGTCATTCTTGTATAATCATCAACTAATAACATAAAGTATATCTCACCTTTTAAGCCCTTTGTTGTAGTTGGTCCAACTAGATCAATATGCACAATTTCCAGTGGTATTTTTGTTGAATATTCCTTTGATTTGAACCTGGTCTTTGTTTACTTTCCTTGTTGACAATGCTTGCATAAAGTGTTGGTTGGTTTCGTGATCTGGGGCATTTCTTTGTCTGCTTCTCTTTTGTTGACTTTGACAAGGTTATCAAAATGCATGTGACCCATTCTTCTGTGCCATAGCCAACTTTCATCTTCCTTTCCTAGACAACACTTTTCATTTCCAATTTCACTTAACACATATATGTTGTTTGAAGTTCTTACAGCTGTACCGACCAATTTCCATGAACCTTCTCTTCTTATCTCACACTTTTGTGAATTGAAAGTAACTTTATGACCTTGGTCACACATTTGAATCACACTTGGAAGATTATATTTCATATCTTCTACTAGTAGAACATTTTGTGCCTTTTATTCTTGTTCCCAATTCAGACTGTGCCTTCTCCAATGATTTTGACTGAATTATCATTTCCAAAGGAGATGATCCATTTCTTTCCTTTCGCAATGTAATAAATTTGTCTCTATCACTTGTCATGTGTTTTGAACACCCACTGTCAACATACCAACCACGTTTCTTCTTCTTAGCTTGTAGATCGACTGTGCATTCTTCATTGCTATACTGATCTTGCTTTCTTATCCATGTCATTTTCTGAGGTTCTTGTCTGTGACTGTTGTTATTCTGTTGAGGTTTTTTAGAAGGGACTACCATTCTGCAATTTTTGGCCACGTGTCCAAAATGGTTACATTTGTAACATTCCACTTCAGTGCTCAAAGATTCAAACCTATTGTAACTTCTTATTTGTGTTTCACTAGGTCTTGTTGAGTAACCCCTTTGTGTATGACTCTCAAAGTTGTTATTGTTCCTATTGTTAGCTCTGCAATTCACAGCTTTATGTCCAAAATTATTACTTGCATAACATAAACCAAAAAATATAGTTTGATACCTGAGAGTTGAAGATCTTCTGAAAGAAGGTTCTCTTATGAATCCTTCTTCTTCTTGAGGCCTATCTGTCTATTGTTGATTCCGAAATATGAATCTTCTTGGTGGAGGAGTGTCCCTGTAATCTTCTTTGTACATCTTCCTATCCCCTTTGATTGTTTCTGCATAGCTTTTTGGATTTGTTTCTTGCTCTGTTGTTTTGGAGCTTGATCCCTTTTCTATCTGATTGTATCCAAGTCTAGACTTGTCAAGATGAGATTTTTGACTGTCGATAATGTCATCCAGAAATTTTGAGCTATTCTTCATATTTTTCTTTTAAATATCCTTTCTTAGTGTGACAATCTCTACTTCCAAGTTTCCAATGATCTTGTCCTTTTCTTCTAGTTGTTCTTTGAGTGCTTCTTCAATTCTTTTATCTTCTTATATTTGAACCTTCAATCTTGTGATCATTTGTTCTAGTTCCTGAGTGTCCTTTTTCTTGTCTAGTTCTGCTTGTAGTTTCTTGTTTTTCTTATTTTCTCTTCTGATAACTTCTATGGCACACATTAATTCTTCTCGATAATCAACTTCTACCTCTTCAATTTCGTCTTCAACTTCTTCATATCCTTCTTCGGCTTCTTCATATTCTTCTTCGGAGTCTTCTTTGTCAAAATATTTTAATGCCATGAATATAACTCTTCCTGTCTCACTGTCACTGATTTCATCTTCATTTGACGATGATATGTCTTCTTTGATGCATAAGCTTTTCTTGAAATCTTTGTTTGTAGTTCTTTTGCCTTTATATGTGTGTTTGCCTTTTGAGTAACCTTCATCATTTCTCTTTTTCTTATGAGGACATTTGTTAGCAAAATGACCAATACCATCACAATTAAAACAAACTAAAGGAATCTCACCTCTATACCTACCATTGGTTCCCTTGTTCAGTCTTTTGACGAAGTTGGCCACTTCTTCATCATCTTCCGAGACGTCGCTGCTGCTGCTATATTCTTCTTGTTCCTTTTTATTTTTCTTTGATCTTTTGGATGCTTTGAAGGCTATTTCTTTTACATATGGATTTGCCTATTCAGTTCTCATTTCATATGCTGTGAAGATTCCATGCAGTTCGTCCATGCTTATTGAGTTCAGATCCGATCTTTCTTCTAGTGCTGATATCTTAGGGTTGAATCTCATAGGAAGAGATCTTAGTACCTTTTGAACAATTACAGATTCTTCGATTTCTTCTCCTAATCCTATGATTGCATTCACTGTTTCATCAACTCTTAAGAAGTAGGCTGCAATATTCTCATCTTCCTTCATTTTTAGTTGTTTGAATTGACCTCTGTAAGTTTGAAGTTTTTCTTCTTTGACTTTTGTATCTCCTTCATAAATATTTCGAAGCTTGTCCCAAATCTCTTTGGTGGATTTACAATGTGAAGTTTTTCTTCTTTGACTTTTGTATCTCCTTCATAAATATTTCGAAGCTTGTCCCAAATCTCTTTGGTGGATTTACAATGTACAATTGTGGTGAATACTGTTTCATTGAGACCATTCAAAAGTGCATTTGTAGCTTTGGAATTATTATGACCAAGCTTCACTGCTTTGTCATTTGTTGGTGGAACTGCTGGTACTGTGTATCCATCTACAATTGATTTCCAAATTTCAAACCCCTGTGCTTGTATATATGTCTTCATCCTTATGCTCCAAAAAGCATACTTCTGTCCATCAAAGTGTGGTATTCCATTTTTATATGAGTTGGTACTCTCCATGATGTACCTTTCAGTGGTTAAACTGATTTTTGAAAGAACCTGCTTTGAAACCGATTATTGGATTACTGAGAGGGGGGGGGGGCGGCGAATCAGTAATAGCGTTATCCAATAATGAGCAATAATAAATGAACAATTCACACACATACACAGTGCACCAGTGTTTTATGTGGAAACCCAAATTGGGAGAAAACCACAGAATGCTTTATCTTATATGTCTTGAAGAATTACATTCATTGGAAGCACCAACTTACTTTGTTTTCCAGCTGCAAATGGAAGGAGGCTCCAACCCCCTAGTTTCTCAGGATACAACCTGAGGGAAGCTGCAACTCCCCAATTCTCTGGCTACAACCCCCTATGTTTCCCGGCTACAACCAGAAGGTGGCTACAACCACCTGTCCTTGCCCTGTCCAACCACCCTGAAGTAGAAGTAGAATGATGGAACCAATGTTACACTATCACTATGAGATATACCACTGTAAACATCTACCAATAAAACTGAACCATGCATCAACCATGCATCAACCTGTACCTCAACCTGTAATCAACCTGTACGATAAACAAGTGCATCAACCATGCACCAACCTATACCAAACAATCTGTAATCAACATGTACCATAAACAAGTGCAACCAACCATGTACCAAGTATGTACCAATCATGTGTCAAGTACTCATCAATATGTACCAACATCATCAACTATACACCTCATGTATGTGTCAACTCATCAACTACTTGTCTCAACCATGTACCCAAC
>ML796015.1:61183-77776 GCA_009831015.1 Picea engelmannii | reverse complement strand
TCTAGAATCTCCTCTATGGAACATAAAAACATATAAAACTCTATCCCACAAGAAAAGGGCCATGAAATTTCAAAAAATTAAACTACATTGTTCGAATGCAAATTATATTAACACAACCACCTTCAGCAGCCAGAGAGGCATTTATCATAACTAAACTGTAAAAACCAGCCCATGGATTCCACGGATTCAGCTAAAGACAGAACAGTGTAGCAACTTACTCCGCATGCGTGTTCTCTATGCATATGAGGCGTGTTGTAGCGTATAACAACTCTTTAGGCCGGATGGAAGCTTCAATTTTTCTCAGGTCCATTGTTCCATCTTCTTTGTTAGGAACCACTCGGGGATGGACATGACCAATTGTTGAAATTCCACCATTTTCATATATATGTATGTGGCTGTCTGAACCAAGTATCACTTCACTGCCCCTGACCTAACACAACACCATAATAACACAGTGAATTTTCAATTATTAAATCCTTATCCCAAAGATATTTATTAGTAGCAAATTGCAAAGTCACAAAACGATAATATTTAAGCACCATTTCACCAAAATAATTTTTTTCAAAGGAATAGAAATAATTTACTGGGCAAATTCAAGGAAAGAAAAGAATGCAGATACCTCACAATGAACAAGAACGCTGATAAGATTCCCCATGGTGCTCGAGGCCACGAACAAACCCACCTCTTTGCCCATTAATTTGGCAACCTGACGCTGCAACTGGTCCGCCGTGGGATCCGAACCCAGAACGTCGTCATCCACGTCAGCCTTCGCCATTGCAGCTCCCATGGTATCGGTCGGCCTAGTCACTGTGTCGGAACGAAGATCGACGATCCGAGGTGTAGACTTTGATTCCCGCAGACTTCCATTGGCCACGGGATTTGATGAAACCAGTTCCATGGGCTTATTGAATTATTTAACGAAATATGAGTAGCTCGAGGGCTTCTTTATAGAATTGAACTTACAGGTTGTGAGAATATGGGCTCGAACTGCTAGCCAGCTTCAAAGAGCCAGAGGCTACAACTAACACTATTGGGTAAAGAGCATAAAGGATTCGACGCATGCAAGGATTGGGAAGCAGAGCAGAGCATGTAGTGGAACTAGTGGAGTGAATCAAAGTGGAACCCCTGACGTCTTGAGATAGAAATTGGAGGTTGGGATGCTTGAGACAACCCAATGCATCTAGCTTTGAGACAACTTCCTCTGCATTTAGATCCTTTGCCCGCTCTAATACCTTGATTGCTACATGGATTTCTCCCGGTAATATGGCTCGGTAAACGGGACCGTTTTGTCCTTCAGCCAGTTGGGATTCTTTGCTGAAATGGGAAGTTAGGGCTAGGACATCAAAGAAGGTGAGGTCTAGTAGGGGTTTTTCAAAAATTATTACTGGAGTCGAGGTTGAGTCCTTGATGTCAGCAACCCATGTACCAGAGTCTGTCTCGAACGAGAATGGCCCCGATTCCGTTATGGATCTATCAGTTTTCCATGTAAATGGAGGCTTTGGGACAACCCATTTCTTCTTAGCTCGGGCTTTTCGACTTCTATAGAAGCAAAGCAAGAAGAATTCCGTGGCAACAACTATGCCTGCATCGACTGATACAATTGCTACCATCGCTCCTTTCCTCAAAGAATGGGATACCATATAATGCGGAAGAGGGGAAGTCGAGGGAGGCATGAATTGGGATTTGTTCGAGCAGTGGGTTTTGAGTGCATTGTTACAGAGTCCAGATTTAATAAAGGCCGCGACACCAAATTTCCTGACGTCCTCGTCATTGGCTCTTCCCGAGAAGTTATTGAAAGAAATGTTGAGGAACTGCAACTTTTGGGCATCAATTGGGAATGACCTAGATAGATTATTATGGGAGAGATCAAGATAGAGTAAAGAACTAATACGAGCGAGAGAAGAAATGGTTCCGCTGAGATTGCTGTTGGAAAGATCCAGATATTTAACCCTGCTTGAATTCTTTGATAACAATGGTATTGAAAGCAAACTATTTCGATCCAGAGAAATATTGGTGAGGCTTTCCAAATTGAACAGTTCAACAAGTACCTTGTTACCGATAATATGGTTGTTGCTGCTTACCACCACGTCGCCCGTTGTATGCTCGCAGGCTCCCAAGGATCCATCAGAATTACAAACATAATAATAGCTACCATTACGCTGCATAGTTCCCGACCATGTATTAAGGTGCTTCTAATAAATGACATGTATATGCGTAAACAACGGATCGGTGCATGCATTCGACACGTGTATATGTTATTCATCTCACACTCATACGTACTATGTATAGATATATAAAAAAGTAAATGGAGCCAATTCATGGCTTATCCAGAATTTGCCAACGAATATATCCATTAACCTAATCCCAGACTAATCGTGACCAACAACTAGTTAGGTTATTTATTACTTGAGGTGATTTGGGTGCGTACTATTTCCCTTTAAGTGACAATTGTGAGCTAAACGTATACTTGACGGATCATGTAGATCCTAAATTCGAAGTTTAGGATAGTTTGAATTCTAATAAAAGTGAGAACATGGATACGACCCACCAACATAACTATTACATTGATATAATGACATTTTGGCTCATGAATTAACACAATTTAAACTTTAGATAAGTAGGTTTTAACTTATAAGATAGGTTAAGAACCCACATGGTTATATATATTTCAATTATGTCATATAATTAATTAATAACCAGTACATGGCCTTTAGGCCATGGTGAAAGATTCAAAATATTCAAGAACCACGATACACTAGAAACTTAAGTAATATAAGAATGAGAGTTTGCTTGTTGGTATTACAATATGTCTTTAACCTATAAAATCACATTCATTTGTATAAGTAGGGATAAATAAATTTGTGTATGAATGAGAACATAAGAGATCATCCAAAATGAAATAAGTGTAATACTCACAAAGAAAAGAAAATCCTTGTAATATTGATGATCGATATGATGGCAAGTGGCCCGATGAATTGAGCACTAGTTTACAGTTAATGTAAAATGAATAATCAGTTTACATGATCATCAGCTTATGTATGTACATCGCACAAGCAGTGATAAACATTTTATTTATTTCGGATTGCCTTAATCGCGAAGGAAACCGTAATAATAACTGCTTTGCAGTGATAATAAATGCTTAGCGTTGCTATGTTGCCTAGAATTTACCACTACATCTGCCTAACTTTACTGTGCCTGCCTAGATTCATATAATATTTTTTTTTTATCAAAGTTCATGATTTTAATTTGGAATTTTTCATTATGTATAGTTTCTGATAAAATTAGAAAAAAACTTCAGTCTTACTAAATATTTAGAGTCCTTAAATCTCAAAATTTCCCTGTACAATTTAGCAGTAATTTCTTAAACATAAATTAATTTAACAGACAAGACATCTTGGATCACGACAAACAATTAGGGAAATTGTTCGTAGCAAAGCCTAACAGATATCTCCGGAGTAACACCAACTTCAAAATGCCTCAGACACCAAAACTAAAGAAAACTCAAATCACAACATTCTACTCTAGTTTGCAACTATACTTTTTTATAAAATTCACAAAACTGCATCTTCTCATACTACAACATTAGAATGCTATTATAATCATACTTCAACATTGGAATATTTTTGCCTTATGAACATTCTTCCATTTAATTGCATTAAATTCGGCAGGGACTACGCTGCTCCACTGCCCTTGTTTTAATAAATGATTATGTGCCAAATGAAGGAGAGAAGACAAAAGGGTGCCCTAGACCAAATTTCGAGCTTCATTTTCTCAAAGCATTGAAATGCTGATGTAATGATATTGTGAACTCGAAAAAGGAGGTGGTTGTTTTGGGGGATTTTAACATTGCCATAAATCATTTGTAAATACAGAATAAACACATGATCTTTTATGATGATGGAGATGTAGAAATACTTAAACTTCAGAAAGAGCGGTGGGAGTTGATTGAGCGCTGGAGACAATACTAGAATAAAGGGAGCTGACATTGTAAACATTGGTATATCGGAAGAAGAGAAGACACAATCTTCTCAAAATAGGAGAACTCCTTTCAAAATTAGCAAGGAAATTACACCCCAATCCTGTGTCAAGCTTGATGATAATGGTGTATGCATAAAAAGCACAGAGGTCGATACTTCCAGAAGAAAGGTTCAAGACCCCTTTGTATTTATTGATGATAAATATTGGAAATCATGTGGTAAAGGGAGGAAACAATTATTCGGTTCTGAAGGTAAAAGGGGTGGTCATTTTACTATTTCTAGGAATATCACCAGTGGAACTATGGAGAACTCAAAGGAAAAAGTTTTGAGAGAGAAAGTTTTTTAGGAGAAAACTTTGATAGAGGTATGCTTGGAGTAGTGAAGTTTTTCATTTAATTTTATCATCCATCCTCTCTTTCAGTAGGGATTGACGGGATTGTCGACAATAGGGGGTCTTGTGAAGTAGTGAATGGATGAAGCGAGGAGGAGATTTGCTGGTTTTATATAAGGTGAAATTCTCTCTTGTCAGTTTGTTGTATTCAAGCCTGATTTTATTTTAGCGTTGACCAATTTTTGATGTGCAGGTCCTCGCCTTGTGTTATCATCACCATCGCTCCATCCCATTTTGGCTAAGCTATCTTCTTTATTTTCGCTCTTGGTATTTCTATTGTAACATTGTTCTAGAATGGCTAAAGACCATATACCTGACCCAAGTCTTCACAGGGATTTGTAATTCCAGAACTCCATGAATTTTACAAGGAACAAATTTAACTTGAGATCAAAATCCTTACGCTTTAAATTTACTTCTGATTTGTTTTCTGTCAATTTAGCTTTCTCCATTTATATTAATTCAACATTTTAAATAAAACAAAAGAAAGAAATAAATTCAAATGAAAATAATGCACTATGGTTATTATAGCATAATGTATATATGTTCCTCCAATTTTAGTTTTTCTTTTAGGTATAAGCTTATGTTATTTGGTTTACTTTTGTAATTTATTTTGTTTTAACTAAAACCAAAAAAGATTAAAATACTAATCCTTCACACTGTTTATAAATAATTTTTGGGTAGTTATTAAATCAAATTATTGTTTAATAAATTACTCTTATAACTAACCCCTTTAGCACTAACTTTCCTTTACCTTTTCATTAAAGTTACTTTTGTCTGTTTATAAATAATTTTTGGGTAGTTATTAAATCAAATTATTGTTTAATAAATTACTCTTATAACTAACTCCTTTAGCACTAATTTCCCTTTACCTTTTCATTAAATTTTTCTTTAAGTTACTTTTGTTGAAATGAATACAAAACAAATGCCTTTTCATTTTTTAAAATTTTATTATTTGCATTCTCTTTAGTAGATTTAATTTTGTTATTTCAAATGTATAAAACCCCACATAAAAGTAATTAAATTATAAAATCGCATAAAGATAAAATATTATTAAAAAATAAAATACAAGGCGAAGGACTCACGCTTGGATTTTAGGTTGGAGGATTTTTAGCTTGGAGTTCAATGGGTCTTCTTGTCTAGGGCTTTAAGTCTAGGGTGATATTCTCGTCTCTTCTCACCTAGCCTTGCGAGAGGTTGAAATGTTGGTGTCAGGGACTCTCTAGTCGCTCGATGTCAACAAAGACCAAGCAACTCTGTGTTGAATGTAATAGGAGTAATGACAATAATAGGGGATGAGGCCCCTAGTGTGGGTTTCCTTGGGGGGATGATGAGTGGTGGTGTGAGATGTAAAGTGGTCTATGAATCGTGGATGATACAAGAGGCTTGTGGGATGTGGTTGATCATCTACCATAAAAACACATAAATAATTTTGGGAGTTCATGGGTATAATATAACATAAATATGAGAGGGGAACATGAGACTTCTCTCTTGGATATGTAAAATATATGGACTCCCGATCCTAAGGGGATACAATTAACATGGGTGCTATTTATACAATGTGGTAAACACACTAGGGTGACCCATGAAGGTAGATTTATACCCATCAAGTTACCTATTGAATCGATTTTGGGTGAACCTTACAGGTATTTCCTAAGGGGAATCCATTGATGGCGAATGAAATGTACATAGAGGGAGATATTGTAGGAATGCCAATTTAAAGAAGTATGCCTGAAGTGGTGGTAGTGGTAGCGAGCGGAAAAAATGGCTACTCGATGAGGCATCTACACACATGCAATTAATAAAACAACATAAAAGTACTTTCAAAATAAATCTAATGGTTCAAATGGTACAAAAAATAGATCTTGTGAGCTAACATATCTACTTGAAGACCTTGGGAAGAAAAATGGCCTCACGATGAAGTTGTGAATTATGAGAAATGGAGTGGGCCAAATGGAAGGGGATGAAAATAGGATTCCAGCAGTGTCAATGGCTCGAAAAATGGAGCTTCTAATCTCCTTAATAGGAGCTCAAAAGTTTGGGACAAAACCATTTAAATAGGGTGGGGCTTGCAAATCAAAAATCATTTGCACTTTTGTGAGTTTTGAAATTGGTTTATTCCCTTTTGCTTCTAGAGCTTGTTGTGGACAAACATATTGTTCAAATTTGATTTTTTGACTGCTAGTTAAGAGTGTTGATTTTTCATTAATCTAGGCTCAAGCATGAAGTTCATTCCAATTTTAGCATTTTACTTGAACCATATACAATTGCAGTTACACCATAAAAAATTTGCTACAGTAACCAAGATCACAAGAAGAAATACCATGCACAAGTACACAAGAAGTATCCTGGGAAACCCTTCTCAACAAGGGAAGAAAGCCCAACCAATACTTTGCTATATTATTCAAGAGAAAGACCTCCCACACCATAAACCTAGCACACAAAAGGGTGCTCACAAAACCTAGAAGACTAGAGCCCAAGAGAGGTGCACATTAATCCCTAAAACTTGTACTTGCTGAAATTTCCAAAATCACATGTGTGTTGTGTTTCCTCAATGGGGAAATCACCTTTATTTATATTAGACTGGACACATCAAAAGTGGTGTCTATTGGCACAACAAGGATGACCTCAATAAATCAAGATATAATTAATAATTACTATATTAATTATCTTTTACATTAATTATTTTTCACTTTATGGTGGGGCTGACTTGTATCCTTTACATCACAATTAGAGTTACATGCAAGTATGACTCTTAGAAAATATAGCAAGGGATCTCACACACCCACTAGAGCTCAGCCACTAGGGGCACGTCCACCTGTGCTCAGCCACATGGATGTCCAAGTCAATATATCTCTATCTCATTGTGCCTCACAGGAGAATCATCAGGATACACACTCACTGGTGCTCAACCACTAGGATCAAGTCCACCTGTGCTCAACCACATGAACGTCCTACTCAACAGATCTCTATCTCATTGAGTCTCATAGTAGAATCATCTGGAGTATCACATCATCTCAACTCTCTGCACATAGGAGAACAATAAACCCAACACATGGGATCCTTCACCCCTCATAGGGGTACACATCGTTTCATCTAAAACGATACACCCATCTCATGGGAATCTTCCCTTCTCAGGGGAACACATTGTTTCATCTCTATCTCAGAGAGAACAACATACCTAGATCATGGTCATCTTACCTACACAAGGGCACACAACGTTCCATATCCATCTTAGAGAGGAACTACACACCCATCTCATGGGCACACCCAACTCATGGGATCTCTCTCAGTCTGTGTTCTGGAGGATGTCTCACACAACTGTAATCATCAACAAAGAGGTCCCTCCATGTAGATTAATATAGGACATTTAATTTTCTAGTTTGGGACCTGTACAACCCGTACGACACCCTTTTAGGGTTTCCACTGGCTTACGCAGCTAATGACTGAATAGTTGTGAAATTGTTTTAGGCTATTTGGCGGGCATATGTGTAACTCATGGGAGGTTGTAACCACAACTTCCCAACACAATTGCGTGGTTGTTTGGTGGGTAGCTACAAAACTCACAAATTCTCATCAATCAACCACACAACATGGTTGCATGGATATTTGATGTGTAGTCATGAAAGTTTGTAGTTGTCTTGCACTCGACATGGTTACATGGATATTCACATAAGTTCACATTTTTCTTTCTCTTTTTCATGCAATAATGTTGCACAACTCTCTCAAGGGCACCTATGAAATATCATGGTAGTGGCCTGGGTCAACCACACAAAAGTGTTGCACATGGAGGGACTCCAAAAAATATCATGGGAAACCCTTGGCCTTGCTGTGAAAAAAGGTTGTGCAACATCATGGCGGGCATTTATGCTCTTGTGCATGTTATTTTTGGGTAATGTGTGGAAGTGACTTGCACGACTGTTTGTGGAACAATCACACAATTTGTGTGGTAGTTTTAATAAAACCCACATAACCGATAGGTTTTTTGGTTTTATTTTGTGTGATAGGCCTCTTTTACTTGAGATGTTGATTGCGTGGTGTTATTTTGAGATTTAACGGGATGCAATTGCCATCCAAGCGACCCAAGATGATCTAGCCTCGCATGGGATGCTCAAATACTTTAAGTGTCTTCTCCTACACTCTAATGAGGAGCTATTACAAGAGTTGATCCATATGTGGCATTCAGAATAGGGTGCATTTGAGGTGGTAGGTGATAGGCTAATTAAGTTCCTTTCCATTAACAACAAGGATGCTAATTTACTTGTACAATTAATATGTCAAACTAGGGGTGTATGAACTTGCGAGATGCCATACACTATTTGTGTAGGATACATGGATTATCTTTGTATCTAATTTATAAATAATTTAACTGAAAAGAAGCAACTCTTTAATTCAAACTTAGTTTAATTAATATTATGTAGAAATTAAAAACAATCACACTTCTGTACAATACATCATTCCAATCTTTAAGTCTGAATCTACATAACTCATGATCAATAGATTAAAGACAAATTGTTAACTGTAAACAATCTTCAATAATGCATCTTTTGTGTTTGATATTTAAACAATAAAGACAAGGAAACTAATTAAGCTACTATATTATTCAATACAATATAATTGCAATCAAAATAAATAGCTATAGATTGACAAAGCAATAAATCTACTTATCTAATCTACACAACACCTTCACATCTGCAGAGCGGGCCCTGTCTCTGTTGGATAAAGTTCTAGACTAAAGTATTAGGAACAAGAACTTCGAAAAATATTTTAAATTTCAATGAAGAGATAGTTCAACATATCAAAATGAATTTCCCCCATTTCCCCATCGTCCTCCCTCAGTCAAAGGTGAATACTCTTTTTATAAATGTGAATCGAAAAACATAGTATTTAATGAATGTGCTTGAGAATACGAGATTCTCAATCTATTTGAAACAACTATATGTAGATTCTCAAGTTGTTTGAAACAACCATATGTATATTCTGAATCCAACAAGGGACAATTAACTATCTTTTTGGAATATCGGCCAAGAAAGGAACAAATTTAGTTATTATGATGTTGAAAGTGCAATTGTAACTAAATAACAACTCTATGGTATATACGGTGTGTCTTCAACCATATTGTTTCTTCTTCATTAATTCATAGCAAAAATTCACGAGGTCAAGGTTAATTTTATTTGGAACACATGGAATTCAAGTGATAATCTTTAGTACATAGATCTGTACCATCAGATCCACAACATATTGTAATGATGTTCTAAAGCACCAAACTATGATACTTAGATCCATAGAAATAGTGTTGTGGTAAAGTTCCCCATGCACGCATGTGAAACCCCCCTTGGATCAAGACCCCTCTTTAATCCAAGACAAAAGGAAACAAATGGCTAACTACTCCCCCCCTATACCTATTTCAACAATTAGAATGAGAAGAGAGGGACATATGACTTACCTTTTTGAGTTGATTGTCCTCGCTGCTCCAAACTTTGACCTTGATGTCCAAGCTCTTAGGCACAAGAAAAGACCTGCAAAGAACAAAGAGAAACCTCCTTCTTCCACACTATATTGTTAAGAAGAAAAAAATCTATCTATGATGAATTAAACAACAATATACATGCATATACTAAACACATAGGCATGAGAGGAATATGCCAAGTTGTATATTAATGGAAAGCAAATAACAGTGAAGCACTTACAATCTCAATCTCGACCTTGCAAAAACTCCTCCAAGTTCTCATTTCCATCCCCTCGGGTCTCACACAATCATAAGTATGATGCTCTCAATTATTATCTTCTTGAATGTCTCAAGATTAGAAGTATGATACTACAAAATTCTCTCTCTCCTTTTTACCCAAGAATGACCTCCATTATATAGGAGTTTGAGGCATAACATCCTTGTGATATTTTGGGAAGATGGTTGAGGATTTAGATCCATAAGTTGGGATTTGGATTATCAAATGAATATTGAGAAGATGGATCCAAGAGATATGACTCGAATCCTTGACCCAAACAAATTCAATCTTTTCAAATCTTTCCCTTAGAAAAAGGTGGCATAGTTGTAACCTCTTCATTGCTCCCATAACACTAAGAAAATGGTGATGATATCGCTCCCTCAAAAATGAGTAAGGAGTAATGAAAAGGGTTCATCGCTCTCTATAGATGGATATGGGAGCAATAAAACTCAGACACAGTCAAAATCTCAAGGTTAAAAGTAGCATTTCGACCTCCAAATGATGCATTTATCATCAATCATGTCTAGGGAACATGACAAGTACTCCCACATGATGATAAAGTTGCAACATTTAAGTGCGAAACTTAGTTGAATGTGATACATAAGTGTGACACTTATTAGAGGAACAAATTGACACTTAGTAGAATGTGATACATAAGTGATACATAAGTGCAACACTTAGTAAAATGTCATATGTAAGCACGACACTTAGTAGTGTGGGAATTTGGTGTGTAACAAATAGTCCTGAAGTATATTCTGCAGCAATGATCTTGATTCTGTGGTAATGATCTGCAACAACTCTAACTTGATTTATTATTCAACATAGATAAATACATAACAATCTATCATCAATCTACGATTCAATTAGAAATCAAAGGAAACTTTGGAGTTCACAACAAAATTTACCTTGAGCATTAATTCCAAGATTTGGGTATAAAAAAGAGTGTATAAAGGTATTCAAGGTAAAAGGAAATGATAGATATGCAGGAAAAATGATGTTAAAAAAGTGGTAAAAAAATAACTCATCATCTCCCCCCAAATGAAAGTGTTTCATGTCCCCGTGCAACTTAATCATTTGAAGTAGAACTAGAGGAAACATGATAAGAGTATTTCTCATGAAAATTAATCCAATTGTAGGAGTCATGATCTGCTTCCTATAACTCAGAATAACCACATCTTCCGGATTATGTTTCCCCAAAGTGCTTCCTCCTCTTCAGATTCCCAAAAGAAACAATACTTGTATTTCGGTGATGGTCACTAGTTTAATGGAAAATGAAGTTGTAGACCAATATATTGAGTCCCACATTAACCTACCATAAGAGTCTAAGAAGGTATTCAAGATAAAAGTAAAGGATAGATATGCAAGAAAAATGGTGGTCAAAAGATGCTAAAAATAAAGTTTGTCATCTCCCCTCAACTAAAAGTGTTGTACTTCCCTATGCAACTTAATCATTTGAATCAAAACTAGAGGAAAGAGGATAAGAGTATTGGTTATGAAAATTAATTCAATTGTAGGATTCATGAACTACTTCCCCTAACTTAGAATAACCATGTCTTCTAATAATGTTTTCTCAAAGTGATTCCTCCTCTTTAGGCTCCCAAAATAGGCAATACCCATATTTAGGCCATGGACAACAAATTAATGGGAAATTAAACTACATACCAATCCACTAAAGTCCCACATTATCATAAGAAAGCTATGTAGTGTTCACATATGGTTAATGCTAAGTTAAAATTAGGATAACCCAAATGATCCCATTTCCTTTGTTATGTAGTCATGCAATCCCATCTACGTTGGGAAGCCATTAAAGCATTCAACTGAATATGGGATATTATGTCAATACATGTAGAAAGAGAAACTCGTTGAGTTTGTAAGATACTGAGAAGAAATTGAACTTGTTCGAGTAAAGTGTCATTCTCCTAAAGTATCCTTAGGGAAGCAAAAAATGCATCCCTCACCCATAGGTTGGCTTGTGTTTCATCATATTCAATATGCGAAAGAGAATTGCTCCATTGTGTTTGATGGTGCAAAAAGGAGGTGAAAGATTTTAGTGGGATGTTTCCCATAAAAGGGATTGGATTCCAACTTCTATTACGACTAAGGAGGAAGTCATGTTGGTAGAGTTCACACATGAGATTCTAATCTTCCTCACTACTATTAGCACATGCTTCTAAAAATTATTCAGGTTTTAAAATATGAGGAGGCCTACGTACAACTAAATATTTCATTTGAAAATATATCATTTTCTCTCTCAGGAAAATAACATATACCAGAGATGGGAATCTACAAGCCAAGACTACATGAGCCAAAGTGTATAATTGTTGTTTTTTCTCCTACAATTTTTGTATCAATTGTTTATTCTTTTAAGTTTCTTTACTTTCATCCCATTAGATTTGCCTTTTTTTTTTTGGTTTCCATATAAAAAGAGGCCCATCACTCCCATATATTGTGGGTGGTTTGCCTATGTTCCTGTAACAAAATCATTCCTAAACTAATAGATTCAACAACCATTTTCCATTTGACAACCTTAGCTTGCAATAGGTCTATCTTTTTACTATTTTGAGAAACCATATTCCTTAAGGTTCCTGTAACTGGGTTGTCTACTGGCAATACCTCTATTTTTAATTGATTATCCTTGAGGCTATCATTTTATTCTGTATCATCTGTTGAATTTGTATGTAGATCTGCAAGATTTGTAGCAATATTATTCCTTGAAGAATCATTCATACCCAACGGTCGAAAATAAGATTGACCATAGGTGCATTAGGAGTAACATGTTCTCTTTCTTCATTAATTTCATTATCTAAAACACCTTCACACGAAGCAAAAGGTGATTGTTCAACTTCTTCAATGGACTTTACCAAAATATTCAATCCATACATATCTTTAAATTTTCTCAGTTTTTCCTTAACAAAAATAAAATTTCGATACAAACCCTTATTTACCTTATGCAATTTTCAATTCATCCTTAACAAGGTAGAGTAAGAGGGTCTCTGGTGTAAAAATGGCTTACCAAGTCTATGACTTATCTTCTTAATTCTCTTGACTAGAAACACATCTTCAAAGGTCCTTATGTTGCAGATTCTTGCCATAGATTTTGTATGATTCTATGACTTCCACAACATCATTACTTTCTAGCTCCAATTTTTTGAATTAGGGTCCAATGTCATATTTGGCCAAACATTCTTCTAGGATCTTGTGTAGTCCATGATCAAACTCTTCAACATTGGGAATGCTTTATTTCAGTCACTACTTTCCATGAATTTTGATTTTCACACAAGGTAAGTATAGGTATGAATCCTTCTTTCTCGATTCTAAATTTCAAATGTTTTTTTTGGCTTATTGAAAATATTTTCTTGATGTAATCTTTCCTTTTCCTCTAAACAATTTTTCTATTAGTATTTAATTCATAGTCAACATCATGTCACATTCCATTACACCCATTTCATGATTACGTCATACTTCCCCCCACTTCAAATCTTTTGACATGGTGATCCACATCACCCTGTATCTCTACACCATGTCACATCATTATGATCAATGTTCCTGTAATTATCACACTTCATGTGATATTCACATAATTTTCACCTTCCTACACATTTTGACTAGTGCCATTTTTTCCAAGCTATAGAACCTTGTTGTCTTTGTATTAGAGCTCCAATTTTTTTAGCTTTCTTGCTACCATGGGTGAGTTTGTTGTTCTCCATGAACCTGGTTCTAATGACAGTTTCTCCTTTTAGAATTTAAAAGCATATGACGTCGATTGTTCCATCAAAATTCTGTATCTTTTGAAAGCAATGTGAATAAAGGCGATGCAAACTTAGGAATTTTTTCAATGAGATGATGATAATAACCTGCATGCCATAAGAAACTACAAACATATTTCTAAGTTGTAGAAATTGAGAGTTTCCAAATGACCTCTATCTTAGTTGGATCAACATTGATACTGGTACTAGAGATATGATGGCCAAGAACAATCCCTTCCATTAGCAACATATGACACTTCTCATGACTAAGAGAAAGGTTTCTTTCTTGACATCTTGTGAGAAATTTCTCAAGGTTATCCGTTGCTTATTTGAAATTATTTCCATATACAGTAAAATCATACTTATAAACTTCAACACAAACATGGATTGAATTGAAAAAAATACGCAAGACAACCCTTTGGAAGGTAGTAGGGCATTGCACAATCCAAAAGGTAGCACTCGATAAGCATATGCTCCCCATGAGCAGGTGAAGGTTCTCTTGTCCTAGTCTTTTGGGGCAATTTGGATTTGGTTATAACCACTAAACCCATCAATAAAGGAAAATAACTTTTTTCCTTCCACTACATTTAAAACTTGATCAATGAAAGGAAGAGGAAAATGGTCTTTCAAAGTGGCTTTATCCATTTCTTTGTAATCAACACAAACTCGCCACTTACCATTTTTATTTGGTACAATCATAGTGGTGAAGCACACTAGCTGTCTAAGATAGGATAAATAAAATTTACATTAAGTAATTTATGCAATTCTTATTTCACTATCTCTCTCAAAGCAAGGTTCATTCATCTATGGAGTTGTTAAATAGGTTGGGAATCATCTTGAATACAAATGTGATGAATATAAAGACTAGGATGAATCCCTCTCATATTAGTGTATTCCAAGGCGAATGCACTACTATGTTTTTGAAGTAACTCAATTAATTGGTCTTGTTGTGAGGCCTCTAACCTAGGATTGATATTAAGTGTCTTTCTGAGGCTAATTTCTACTGGTGTATGGAGCGATTTTGATATGGTATATAAAGAAGAAGACATGGAATTAATATGTAGTGATAGAACAATTAATGAATAGTTCTCTTGATGATACTTGTCCAAAATATGGTTATAGGATGAAGAGATTGGATGCTGAAATCAATAATGATGGGATATAAAATTACAAATCAAATCATCCTTAGTGCCATCCTTAAAAGTTAGAAATTGGTCAAGTGTAAGTAAGTATGCATCAACAATAGCTAACCATGGCTTGCCCAAAATTAATGGGTAACCACTAATGTTGGATTTAACACCATGAAATTTGTCGGATATTCCCAAGAATCAATAGAAACTACTACATCTTCCAATACTCCCTCTAGCTTAACAATGGATCGGTTGGCCAAATGAAGGACTATAAGAGTTTGGCGTAAATGAAGTGGTTGAAGTTTCTCCATGGTTTCTTTAGTATTGACATTGATGGAAATGATTAGAGCAATTAAAGAGTTTGAAATGGATGTGTTGTTGATGTGAACATTGAAAATAGGTCTTCCTAGGTCTACGTATTTAGTAATAATTTTTTTCTCAGCATCAAGTTAGCCAACTTGCCTATTACATGGGCAGTTTGAGGATCCCATTTTATTATTATTATTATTATTATTTTAATTTTCTGTACAAGCTTCCCAAGGCATAACTCTCACAAAACTTTATCATAGATAGGGACATCCTTAATTGCTTGAAATAAATAAATTTTTACACATACATTACTTAGCTCAAGAAATCAAACTCAGGTTGAGTGAGTGGCTTGTCCAAACTTAACCTCTCTAGGTAGGGAGGAGTTTGAGCAGTGTTGATGCGAGGAATAGAAATTCCTCACTCAAACATTTTCGAATCTTACTAGGCTAAGGTAATATAGGTGGGAATGTTACCCTGGGTTTATAGCCTTGCAAAAATATCAATCAACCCTCAATAAATATGTTCTTGGATATGATGTTATTTTAAAATTGTGTTTCAGCTTTACAAAAAAATGTAAACAAGTTTATATGTAAATGATTTAAAATGAACGAAATAAAGAAATAAATATAATCTGAATTTCAAAAATACACAAATCTCAATTGAGAAAAACCAAATTTTATTAATAAAATATTTTCTGAGTTACAACAAGAATGCCTCTTTTCAAACCCTCGTGAGGGTGAAGACTAAGATCAGAATTAAAAGTCTAATATGGAATTGAACATCATACATAGACAACCGGTGTCTGAAATAAAATGACCAAGACTGTATACATTGGATCAACCAAGTCACAATCCCACCAAGTCTTGACTATGCAAAATAATCGTAATCGGTCCTAAAACTTAATTCATAAATTCTAATAAAACTACACAAATGGTCAAGAGAAATGAATGACCTTCTGAAGCATGTCAAATATGAATTCTTTCTAGTCCTTTCTTCTTTTCCACCTTTAGAAAGATCTTGCTATCAACAAGAAGATTTAGCCTTTTTAAGAAACTTAGAAAATGAAGGATGAAATTCGGAAATCTCAATATGAAACAAGAGCAAACCTTATCATAAGTGTTTCTCTCTAATTCCTCATGTCCACTTTGTCCTTTGGTTCTTTCTTTTATTCCACAAAAGGTAGTTCCTCAAGTAGTTGAACTACTTTTAGTTTACTAAAGTTAAATAAATTTAGTTAATAAATAGGACAAATGACTTTGTTGATAAGGATAATTAATAAATAAATAATAACTAAATAGGTGGGGTTCCCCTTTATAT
>ML796015.1:38979-57054 GCA_009831015.1 Picea engelmannii | reverse complement strand
TGGTATTGGTGCATGGTAATGTACATGTTTGGTACACTCATAGATGGCATATGCTTGATGATACTACACCATTGGTACTACTTGATTAGCACAACAATTGGCATTTGTTTGAGATACATGATTGTGGCACTTGGTTCATGATGAAGACATATCACGAGTGATATGATGCATTGTTTGGCATGTTGGTAGATGCACATGGTTGGCATATTGGTGGATGCACATGGTTGGAATATTGGTATATGCACATGTTGGCATGTTGATAAAGGCATATGATTGATACATTCCATGGATGATATCTTTTGGCACATTGCATGATGTTGATGTACATGGTTGATGTACATAGGTATTGTGCATGATGAGCACACATTTTGTACAGGATGTACTTGGTTTATATTTTGCTCATGATTCTTTATTTCATTGTTGACATATATTTTGCTTCATGATGATTGGTATGACATGAGTTTGATGCATGAACAGGTCCAAGAATTGTTATATGGTAGCACAATGTTCATCTTGCAGAAAATATAGGGGAGACATACCCATAGGGGGATTCATTCTTCTTCCCATGATTCTAGGAGGAGATATTTATTAGATGCATACCTAGAAAAGAGCCCTATACTTAAAGAAAGAGCACATGAGCATAATTTTAGGGGGAGCAATGGTCACAGGGGGAGTATGTTCTATGTATCTTCAACATTACATCAGAGTGATATCCCTTGTTCAAAAGGGGAGAGATTATTCAAAGGAAGATCAGAGGCATTCAGACAGGGGGAGTAGCCCCAAGGAGAGTTAAAGCAAGGGGAGCAGCCCCAAGATGAGAATGGTCCTTTTCCATTGATGTCAAAGGGGGAGAGTTAATCACATTAATGTGATTGATGTTTATTGATGGGAAATAGTCACATTGACTATTGATGTAGAGCATGCCTTATCTACATGTTGACATCAATAATTGGTAATTGGTGTTGACATCAATGTTGGTATTGCCATCAATTCCAAAGGGGGATATTTTTGGCTCATGTTGTCATTGATGCCAATGGTTTGATTGATTGATGTCAAAGGATTGATTGATGTAATATAATATGTATTGTCCTTGATGAGAATGCATAGATGAAGATGGATTAATGAGTTGTCATTGATATGATGAAGATGGATCAATGAGTTGTAATTAATACATGATGAATATGGATCGATGTGGTTTCATTGGTATATGATGAATTGTTGGAAAAATGTATAGATGACTCATTATTGTCTTATCATGATTTATAAGGTGCACAAATGGATGAACTCCAAAGTGGTCCCCTTACGGTGAAAGCCCTCACGGGAAGACGCTTTGCGGATTGAGTTATCCTAGAAGAATGGTGTGAGGACCCATGCTCTCATTATTGTCTTATCATGATTGATAAGGTGCACAAATGGATGAACTCCAAAGTGGCCCCCTTATGGTGAAATCCCTCACGGGAAGACGCTTTGCGGATTGATTTATCCTAGAAGAATGGTTGGAGGACCCATGCTTGTATGTGGAATAATGAGATGAAGACCAAGGAAATTGTTGGTGAAAATATCCTAGATGTATATAGCTTTTCATTCCATTTCCAGTGGTATGTAGAACGTCACATAACTCCTCACGGTTAGAGAGTTATGGCCATGAGAAGTTGGAGACCCCAGGTTTGGGTAATGGACCCAAGTTTGTTTGATGGGTAACGGTATGAGTTATGATATATTTTTAGACAATAATATTCTATATGAATAGTACATGTCATGCCATTTTTTGTGGTATGTGGAACGTCACATAACTTTTCACGGTTTGAGAGTTATGGCCTTACGAAGTTAGAGGACCCTCACATGTCATCTAGAAGCCCCAAAAGGTCAAAGTAGTCAAAGTGGTTTAAGGGATTTTAAAAGGTAAATAACAAAGTGAAGTGATGAGTGTACTATAATTCAAAGTGAATACAAAATAAATTATTTAAATAATAAATTTAATGGAGAAATTAAAAGTGGGCTAACCGTAAAATAAGGAAAGTGGGGCCAAGTGACCTAGAAGATGTTTTTAAGGAAGCTACTTGGAGAGTATAAATAAGAGGCAAGGATATCTCATTTTAAACAAACTTGAGCATATTGAATATCTATAGGTTTCTGAGGTAACCAAGGATATCTAAACCGGAATTCTGAGTGAAGGTGAAGAAAAGAAGGCCGAAATGCAAGGAAGGATAAATTCTTTTGATGGTACTTTCTAAGGTATGTTATTTACAGGTTATCTCACCATTTTCGCTATAATTTTTTTTCTATAATGATTCAGACCATGAAATTACTATTCCATTGAGAAAAAATATCCAAGTATCTTTGGTAAAAAATTCATCTTTTGGGTCGTTGTATTTTGGGAGTTACACTCTGTGGAAAATAGGTTTTATGGCTAGTCCTGATACTAGTCAAAAACAGGTGTTTCGGGTAAAAACGTCGTAACTTCTTCATAAAAGATCCAAATTTAGTGAGACCAAATGTGTTGGTTATGGTACAATATGAAGTATGCTTTTTAACATTTTCATATCAATTTAGAAAACATTCCGTGCGGGGCATGCTCTACAAGGTCGCTCTCTAGAATAAGACAAAATTCAACAAGGTATGCCATTTTTGCTATAACTCCTTTTCTGAGAGGTTCCAAGTAGTGAAACTTGGAGGAATTTCATAAAACAAACTGAATAACATTGTATATCAATTTCATATCTTTATACATTACTGGTACAAAGTTATGATTACTTCAGGTTAGGGTTGTTGACTAATCCAAAACTAGGCATGTGAGACTAAAGAAAAGTTTGATGAAAATGCTAGTCTCTTGTTGTTAAAGTTAAGGAAGGTTTGCAGGAATGTGATCATATACACCAGGTCTATTACAAAGCTACAAATCATATTTGGATGATGAAATTCATGAGGGATTTTAGTTGAGTTACATGTTGAGTACATGGTTGAGACAAGTAGTTGATGAGTTGGCACATACATGAGGTGTATAGTTGATGATGTTGGTTGATGAGTAGTTGAAACATGATTGGTACATACTTGGTACATGGTTGGATGCACTTGTTTATGGTATAGGTTGATTATAGGTTGTTTGGTACAGGTTGGTGCATGGTTGATGCACTTGTTTATGGTATAGGTTGATTACAGGTTGTTTGGCAGAGGTTGGTGCATGGTTGATGCACTTGTTTATGTTGACAGATTGATATCTATTGAGGATTGTTGCCTCATCTCATTTGGTGTTGAGAATGTAAGCTGAGTCTTGCATATAGAGCTGGTTCTCTTGTAGAGTTGTACTCTATTCAGTTGTTGCTGAAAAACCCTTGGATTGAAGTCCATAATAAAAAGAAAAATTGTACATACATCTTGTGTTCTTTGTGTTCCTTGTGGAGATGATTTGTTGATGATATGTTGCTGATATGTATTCACATCTAACTGATTATAAATGACATCAATAAGTAATGAGCACATGTTGAATGTTAACTAAGGAGTTTTTTTGTAAGAGGGAAGTTTTGGGAAAAAGATTCCCACACTCATTCACCTCCCCCTCTAAGTGTGGTAGGTGTGTCCAACAATTTCTCCATAATCATCATCATACTTTATGCACATACCATCATAACACTAAATATAAATTGCAACTGAAACAATCATGCATAAAAAATAATAAACACTTGTATCTCCAAAAACTTAGATAACATGATTTATGTTTTCTCAAAATAATAATAATAGTATAAACTGTCCAAACAGATATATATCTCAAAGTCAAAAAGATGGCACCATGACAATGAAATAAAACTAAAAGTCATATTTTTTGTGTGAGGATGTCTGCGTCTGTGCACTGCCCTCTGATATCGCTTCCCTGTCTTTGATCAAATCTCCACCTGCAGATTTATTTTCTTCACTTTTGGGGATTTCTGGATGCATATCATTAAATGTAATTAGTCTTACACTATCTTCAAGTTTAAGAGGCAAGGATTTAATAGTGTAGGCTGATGTTTCAAAGGAATTAAAACTTACTGAGAATGTAGGCCATTGTTTTTTACTTGGTGTAGGTTCAATAGCCAAGGCTTATACTTCTTTGGGAGCCGAGGGAAATGCACATGTGAAGCCACATAAGCTACTGGTTGAACTGGTAATATAGGAGGTGGAGGAGGAAGGGGTAAAGACATAGTTGGCCAGTGGCCAATATCAAATGGAGGATTGACTAATGGATCATTCAAGCCATCATTGACTGGAGTTTGGGCTTGTAAATGAGGCTACTCAGGAATATTTACAATGCTTGGGTGAGGCCTAAGATCATTAGGTTGAATAGGGGGAATGAATGGTGGATGAGGGGGTTGAAAACATGGGTGTCCTGCAAGGTTCAAATAACTAGTCTGTACCAACTGATTAAACTCTTCAGAGTTTGCATCAAAACATATAGAAAACCTCATCCTCTTATTCCTCACTTTTTTCCAAAAGGCATTTGGCCCTCTGCCTCTGTTACCTCTATTTCCTCTATTGCCAGATCGATTACTGCCTCTACTAAAAAATCTCATCTATATCATCCATATCCAAATTAGCACATATATAAGACATAACATATAAGATATCAAATACCATTTGTCAACATAACTAAATTTGGCTTTGAAATGACATAACCATGCAACCTAAAAAAGGCAGATGAACATGAAAAATGAATCAAGGGAAAAACAAAAGAACTTCTGCACACACACCAAATTTATCACTCAAACTCAACAAACTATCCTGAAAACTTTCATTATGTATAAGTCATTTCTCTTTTATAAATGTGAATAGGGAAGTATATGGAGAATTAGGGTTTGTATGAGTGGGAGTAATTTGCGAAAAGTGAAATATGACATGAATTACATATGGATTGTTCAAATTCAAAACCTTAATCATTGCCTCTACATTTTCTTAATTCATCCATTGAACTATTGTTATCAAAATAAACAAGCTGTGAATAATCTTCCATCTTTGTTCATCATTGCTATTTATTCTTTCTTGCCAAATTGAAATTTATACTTTAAATTACATAGACATGGAGTAAGATGGAAAAGGGGATTTTATAAATAGGATCTGGGAGCATAACTTATGTAAAATGATATGTATGATAGGACAAGTGAAAGTCTATATAATTTAAATTGTAACTTTAAACCATATTTATGCCATCTTTAACACAAACAACTGAGTTATTAGCAATGATATGCCACTGTCGAAAAGTGCCTGTTGTATATTTGCTATATTTTTATGGCATTTACTTGACCAATCAATCATCCATACACAATGCAAATCAATATTGTTTATAAGTTTTTAAACTATATATCATTTTGTTCCAAAATAATGCCTCTAGATAATGAATACAATAGTGATTGATCCAAACGACACTATCATTTTTATTTGCATTTGCTGTATATACATAGGTCTTTACCCAAAGCATAACTCAATGAACCCAAAATAATGTTAATTCAGAGGATGACAGGTAAGTTGAGAATAGCTTGAGAAGTTTTATAAGAAAGTTCTGGAGTTGCTCATCCTTGGAAAACATGGGTTTGTAACCTTCCTCTTTTCTTATCAAAAGTATTCAATCAAAATGCAAAATTTCCAACCAGCATAACAATACATATCGTTTATAGATATCTCGAATGATTTCATAAGACCTGGTTTAATTAATGGGTGCAAACTAGGAACTTAACTTAACCCATTTTTAGCATCAATTGAAATAACAACGATGGGTATAGCCAAGGTCGACATGAGGGCCGATCTATAATGGTAAAAGACTCATAAACAATTGCTTGTCTCAAGTTCAAACCCTAAAAGATAATCATATCATCTAATGAATAAACCAGGGCTTGAGTTTTGTTATGAAACTAAACTTTTGATACCCAAAGGAACATATCCAAAATTTTGCAACTCAAAATATTTTAGTTGAAGGAAGAAAGTAATAGCAGAGACCAAGTTTCAAAGATCTCATAACGATGACAGAGACCGACCTTCCATCTTCTGGGTTGAACCCTGTTATCGCAAAAGTTGTAGGTTGGGAAAATCCTGACCCAACCACTAAATGGAAACAACTAAGAGATCACCTACCCACTATCACCTTAGCAAGGTCTCCCCATCACTTTAGAGGTAAAGTAGTCACCTCAAGGGGGGAATCTCGGTGACCGTAGGGGGAATGAGATGGAGATGAAGTCCCTAAAGATAATTTCTAAGTGGTATGAAGGTCTTGGAATGGAGTCTTGGGAAGGTCCAGTGGTTTCCAAGTATGTTGAGCAACATGCAAATGGTGAAATACCTACCCGAGACACAAGAAAAATAAGCATATATTGCAATATAATCAATTGTTCGTGCAGTTAAGCTTGCTTTCCCTGATAGCAGCTGTTAGTAACAATGTATATCAGCAATAAAATGGCACCATAAGCTGCAAGATAAATGCTAGAAATCAAGTGAAAGATACAAGAGAAAGACTAGCTAAATACTAGCAAAACTCAAGATTAAAGACCAAGATACTATCATGAAAAGACAAGGCTATTGTAAACACTTTTCTGCAGAAAATTCTATCAGCCTTATGGCTGTAATAATAAATGTATTACAACAAGAAAATAAGCCACCAAAACACCTCCAAACTTTGCCAAAAAGTGCGCTAGAGCAAGTAAGATAAGTGTGCAAACTTTGGGCAATTTCTAGTGGTTGATAAGAGAGTTATTAAGCAATTGAGTTAGTGTTTTCTACAGCCCTAATGGCTGAAGATGTAAATTTGTAACAACAGCAAGAACTATCTCTTTGATGGGGACGCCCTTGTAGCTGTGAGGTGCCTTAAGCACAAAGAACACAATCCAAGTTGCAAAAAGTAAATGTGACAAGAAATTACATTTCCCAATGCAATATTTTGTTTCTCCAATGCAAGCTTAGTGCCTTTAATTATGGGCTAATTGGGTAAAAAAGAAAGAGCTAGGACTACTAAACCCTTGGGGGTGTCAATCCACTTACTTCCCAATGTAAGTAAACTAGCTAGGGTATGAAGATGAAGGGTGTAAATCCTCTTACTTCCTCAACATAACCCTTGCAAAATAACTTGATAAAATGGTGGAAACTAATATAGGGGTGTATATCCTTATACTCCCTATCTAGCCTTGGCCAAACCAACCTCAACTTGAATTACAAATGATAATAACAAGGTAAAGAAACCATACCATTCAAGAAAAATCCTTAACATGCCAAAGTAAACCTCCACAATAGCAAGAAGATGACCTCCTAAGGATAGCACACCATCATCATCATTAAACCATAACCAAAAAACATTGTTCCATAACACCAAAGGAAAAATACTCCAAGTGTAGCACAAATTTCAGACCAAGTACTTCTCACAAGAGGGAGAGTTATGATAAAATGAGATCTTATGATCTCTTATTTATACAAAAATGTCACCAAGATATTTTGTCCATATAATTAAGGGTAAAACACAAGACTAGGGGTCAACAAACCTAATCTTTCCCCTTTTACAAAATAATATTAAACAATTCACTTAAAATTTCACTTTTGCACAAACAAAGCCCTAGTTTATAAAGACGTCACTCCTTTAGGGGACGTTTTGGCGCTAGGAGAAGGTTGTTGGTGATGGAGGAGTGTAGAAAGGCTTCCAAAATCCACATATCAAGCATCCCAACAACTTCCGTCATGATCAAGGCTCAATCCCCTCAAAATTTCCTTGTGCCAATGCATGTCAAATTGATCACCACCAAACCCTAACCCCTCTAGGTGACGTCATGCCTCTAAAGGTGACATTTTGCCTCTCCTAGGAAAAACGTTTGGAATGTGGGGGCTATATTATGTCATCCAAGTCATCTTCTAAGCCTTCAAAGTTTGATCTCTCTCATCCGACATGCAGGCCCTTGGCATCCGCCCGTGGGCTTCAAGCCCCATGGAAGCCCAAGCTGGGCTTGTTCTTCCAAAATTGTCCACCAATTAGGTCTTGCAAAGACAAATAAGCACGCCTTCCAAGGATCTCAAGTCATAACATCATGATAAGTGAATCCAATCTATAAATGAGCCACCTAATCATGTGCATCAAAGATCACTATGTCAAACAATTAATTGATCAAAGACATTATGCGACTTGTTAAGCTTGAATATGTGAGGGTTGACGAGGTGTTCTATTGGGTAGATCTTGCCCTAAGTCAGGGAGAGTTTCCAATAGATCCCTCTCTAAGCCATGTAAATTGGGTGAAGTGGTTAGGGTCAAGACTCAATGAGAATAAGGCTCATGACATACAAGAGGTCGTAGTGTCTCATTCATGGGTGCCTTTGTCGAGCGTGTGTGGTACCTTCATTTTCAATGCACTTTTCCCAAGCCCATTGTTTTTCCATTCTTTCTTTCATAATTTTAAGGAAAAGTTGAAGGCCACTACCCTGGCGTGGTGTCTAGATAATGGCAGTGTCACCCATAAATACTTAGTGGAAATGAGAAGGCTAGCTCGTGATGAGACCCCCTTTCTCTCAACCATGCAACTAAGAGTCATTACCCTGGCTTGGTGACCAGATGATGGTAAATTAATACCACTAGATATTCATGGACATGATAGGTCGGCTCGTGATGAGACCTCCTATCCTCCAACTAACCTTTTAAGCATTCTTAATAATATTTATTGTGGCTTGCCTTTCTCTCAAAGATAAGCGTTTCAATGCTTTCTTGGGTGATCCCTGGGTGAAGCATCTAGAAGGTTCATACATAGTATTTTATCTTTTACCCAACATCAATCCCTTTGGGACTTCAAACCTTTCTTCCCATAGAATGAGGGACAACCCCTTCTTGGGTCAATACACCCTAAAATCCCAAGAGATAAGGAAATGGGGGGAAATAGTGATGGAAAGTGGTAAGTATGGTCGGGAACAGTACGATGGCTCTTCAAGGGAGTTCCTAGTAGAAAACCCATCCCAAAGGAAGACCACTTATTAGGGCACAATGTCAACCACCAAGGTGAAGCAGGGAAAAAGGAATAATGTCCAAGCATATATCATGAAATATAGATCAATCTAAGATACAACATACTTAAATTCCTTAAATATTGAAATGATGCTCACCATAATACTGACTTGTACCTCATGGAGCAAGGCCCACTACCTTTCGGAAGCCAGCTGGTGTGGTGGATTCCATATGAAAATATGTGACCTATGTGGTGGTGAGAAGGGTCTCCATCCGTGCAAAATGATACTGGTAGTCATGTAGTCTCTCGACACTCCATTTCTACAACATGAAGGCCTTGAGACATAATATCCTTAGTTATCCACAAAATGGAGATAACAAACCTGAAAACCCATATCATTTATTCCTTAAGCTAAACTGGGTTGGTTCTGTTATTCATAAATTTAACACAGATAATACAAGCGGTAGGGATAAATGACTTCTCAGGATGAGTTTTACTTGTATATGAACCAATGATGAAAACAAAAAACTTCTATTCACTTTTTACCATTGAATCAGTTAGAAACAAATGGAAAGTGGTAGCATGAATATGGAAAAACCATAAGTCAAACAATTCCTTTCATTTTCTTCAAGAAATGGCAGATAAAGGGAGAGGAAGACATTTTCATGCACACAACATGTAAAACAAATCCAAACTTGACCAATATAAAGATAAATGTAGTGCAAGAGATGTAAAACTAGATGTGAACTCATACCTTGTTTCAATATGATTTTATATTGGTGTCCAGAGCCCCAAAACAGTTACAACAACCACCAAGCACGAGGGTTTCTCAACAACCAGGGTGTTAATCTCTCTCAAAGGCAACAAGAATGAATTGAAAAATTGAAAGCCCACAAGATAGCAAGGTGACGGATTTGGGACTGTGGAGTAAATTCCCACGTCTCGTTTAATTCAATGCATGGCCAGCTCCACTACTCACTACAAGCAAAAATTGTGAAACACATATGCCACTGTCCACATCAACTAAATTTCGCCTATGCCAAATTCCATAACCAATCATCATTTCAAACCCCAAGTGAGGTGAGCATCAACACATATGCCACATCAACACTTCAATTATAAAAAGCTCACATTGTCACATCATATAACTAACCAAATCTATTATGTGAATGTGGAGTTAAATCATTATTGCTATCAAACACTACATCGAATTGTGTGACCATCATATCGTATGGATCCATCAAATTTTATACCATGCAACGATAACACACAAATCACCTTTTAAAAATTCAACCATGCACTATATACAACATTACCATTGGATCAAGATTATAACATATAATCTTGTATACAAACCATAGGTTTCATATCCACCATCGAAACCTTGCAACTTATAACTTTCTTCATTCATAAGTTTATTTCCATAAAAAAACTTTTGAATATTTAAACCATAAAACCTATGATAAATATGCTATGACAAATAATGCCAAGATTTCTTCTTTGTACATGAGAAAGCATATATAGCATATCATTTGCATTTATTTGTTTCAATTTGCATGAGTAAAATAACCCTAAACTCCTTTTTCATTTGTGACAGAACATAGCTTAGTCTTCATAATATTTTATGTTATCAAGTGAATATGAAAGGCTATCAACACTGATTTATACCAACATGCCAAGGCTCTTCATAGCCATAGAACTTAAACTATCCCATCTCTAAAGAAAAAGTGTATAAGTACCGAGAAAATGATTGAAAATAAAGTGATTTTGAGTTTTATTATAAGAGGGAACCCCACCTATTAGCTATTTAGTAGTCATAATCATAAGCTTCGCAACAATTTGTGAGCTTTTAATATAGACGACGAAAATTTGAGTCAACAAGCAGTACCAAAGGATTATGGATGATTTGAGGTTCTTGGGGAAGTGGTTTGTGTTATTTTGGGAGTTTGGTCAACATGATCATCATAATGATCTTCTAGCTGACTAGGAACTTCATCATCATCTTTCTCAAGATGATTGGTGAAGACTTGTTATTAATCACTTCCCCTCATCATAATTGAATATATTGACAATCCACAAGGGAGATAAAATATGCTGGGTAACTGGGTAACTCGACATTGTAAATGGGTTGAGCTACTTTATTGTTTGGGTTAGGAACAAGCTATGCAAGAGTTTTAGGAGGTCTTTGAAAAGGATGATTTGATGGAAATTGTAATGGTTGTTGTTTTGGCATGTTTCCAAAGAGAGGCCCTCACCATCCTTGTCGCCAAGGTTGGTTTTGAGCTTGCTAAGGAGGCCATTTCTACCAAGGCATGGGTGGATACCAATTATGGGGATGATATTAAGTGTTAACAAAAAATGAAGCATAATATTGAGATAATTATTGCATCATATCTCTTGGTCAACACTGTTATAGTCATTTCTGAGTAACATAGAATATTTGTTTTGTCCCTTCGTTAGCTCCGTGGTACACTACTTTTAATTCTGGCAATGAAGAACAACGATTAATGGCATGGTTTTGTTCACAAATGAAACAAGTTCCTATATTATTGAGTGGAAAATCCCATAAAGGGTGCTTCTTCTGTCATTTGGAACAAAATATGGATAATGCTAACTCTACTTCATCATGCTTCTTTTTGGCTTGCAATGTGTCTAGTTGTGAACTGAGAGAGATGAGAGTATCAGTCTTGAAATTGTCTAATAGATTTTCAATTTCAGATCGCGTGACTCCTCCCCTAGTTGATTACATGTTTCTAGTAACATCTCTGGGACCTTTACCATATAGTTTTTCATTTCCTCCTGAGTAACACTTGCATAACTCACAAATATCCTCATAATATAACTAGGAAACATCCCCTATTTCCATCACATTCAACAAGTAATACATTCATCTTGAATCCCTCTTAAGATAATGATTCAAAGAGTCTCTAAATTTTTCTGTTTTGATCTCTATATATTGTATTGAAATCTCTCAACATAATCTTCCAGGCTTCCATCCTCTTTCTATGTCATTTTCAAGATTGCTTTTCGTAGTTCTTTGACATTGTAGAAATATTGATACTTTTTAGAAAAGTTTGACGCATTTCATCCTAGGTTTGGATAGTATTTACTCTAAGCCCCAGGAACCAACAAAGAGATGCTTCTTTGATAGTGAAATGAAATAACTTAATCTTTTGAGCATCCAAGTGGTAATCATAGCTTCGACAAAGCACATCAAACACAAAGAGAAAAGTGTCTAGATTTTCACTAGCTAGGCCACAAAAATTTGGCAAACCAAAAGGTGGAATGTTTTTTATTTGAACCATCCCTTTGGAATATTGAATTGGAAACTTAAAATTCAGAAGGTATTTTTTATTTGAAGCCACTCCTTCCTCAACTATGTTGTCTTTCGAAAAATTTGGCTCTCCTTATGCTACAACTTCCTCAAAACGAATAGATTCTATAGTAAATTATCGGTCTTTCACATGATTTTCTTAGAAGTATAAGTCCTTTTGGCCACTAATCAATGCTTTTATTTCTATAGTGGAAGGTATGACTACAACATCAACTGTGGAACCAACTTCAAGATTGACTAGTACAAGGTTGTATTCAACAACTTCTTCGTTGAAAGCAAATTGGGATTCAGATTTTAGTGACGTCTTCCATGCTTTTACAGATTTTCCTACTAATGTGTTAGTAATTTGAGTGGCTCTTACTGCACCATAAAATGTTTCTTTGGATTCTCTAACTCTTTTCGTGCATCCTATATTCTCTATAGCTAATGCAAAACACAATGTATGAAATCTAGCAAAGGGAGTTGTCGACAATTCCCCTTAGTTGATCCCCTTACCATGTGTTTTTTAAAATTAGTACAAAGAGAATTTCATAATCCTTTGGCATCTCCTTGGAAACAGTGCCAAAAATGACAAGTTAATTAAAATGCTTACTATTAACAACATGGATGCTAATTTACTTGTACATTTAATATGTCAAACTAAGAGTATATGAACTAGCGATATGTTGTACACTACTTGAGTAGGATACAAAGATTATCTTTGTATCCGATTTCTAAATGATTTAATTGAAAATAATCAACTATTTAATTCAAACTCAGTTTAATCACATTATGAAAAAATTAAAAATAATCACACACTTCCATACAAGACATAATTCCAATCTTAAGTCTTAATCTACAGAACTCGTGATCATTGGATTAAAGACAAACTGTTAACTGCAAAAAATCTCAATAATACAACTTCTATGTTCGAAATTTAAACAACAAAGACAAGGAAACTAATCAAACTACCAAATTAGTCATTACAAAATAATTGTAGACAAAATGACTAGCTCTAGATTGACAAAGCAAACAATCTTCTTGGATTTAATCTACACAACACGTTCACACCTGTAGAGTGGGCTCTGTCTCTGTGGGATGAAGTGTTAGACTAAAGTGAAAGGAATAATAAATTCAACATAACTTTTAAATTTCAATCAAGATATAGTTCAACATATCATAACGAATTTCCCCTTTTTTCTCATTGCCCCCCTTACTCAAATATGAATACCCCTTTTATACTTGTGAATTGAAAAATAAAGTATTTAATGAACGTGTTGAGAATATCTCGAGCCATTCGAAACAAATATATGCATATTCTCAAGTTGACAAGGGGAAATTAACTACCTGGTTGGAATACGGGTTGAGAAAAGAACAAATTCAGTTACTATTCCATTGAATATACAATTGCTACTAAATAAAAACTTTGTGGTATATACTATGCGTCTTCAACAATACTGCTTCTTCTTCATTAATCCACAACAAATATTCACGAGGGAGTATTCAGAATCAGGGATGCTCAGGCTGAGGATTTTTTGGGATATTAATCAAGAACACTAAATTTGGAAATGAGGGAACACCATCAAACATGGAAATGTCACTATTCTTATTTTCAAACACCAAGTAGAAAGTCGCGATGTCTTCATCAAGAGGATATTGAAACATTAAGTGTTTGAATATGCTGAAGAAATATTTGGTATTTATTGACAATTGAAAAAAAAAGAAAGTATTATAACAAGTGCTGCGTGGAAACATAGTCCCTGCCAAGTAGCTTATAAGGTTATTTTTGGAAAATGGGGAGAGTCGAGTAATATTGTTAAGAAAACTTGTATGGTGAGTTGTGACTAAGCAAAGCAGTGCCAATCTCTTTCGAACATGTGTGTTGAGTTGTCACTAGTAAAAGAATAATCTATGTGCATTGGGAAGGGTGCAAAGGTAGCGGGGATGGAAGGCAACGATAAATGCCTTGGAATATTTGTGAATCTGGGTAGAGTGGAGCTTGTGAGCTAGAGGAATTGTATAGCACGAAAGTTTTCGGTGCAAGATGTGCATCACAAAATTGTAGAGGGTGGAAGTTCTGGGTGCAAGATCTATAATAGCGGAAACCCAGAGATTGACGGCTATAAATTTGGATAACTATGGAATTATAGATCACCTAAGTTTTGGGTGCAAGATGTATATCATGGAAAAGGGGGAAGGAAAGTTTGGTTACGACAACCCGACAACTAGGTATGAAAAAAACGACAGTGGGTCAGACTCCTGTATACTTGAATGCCTTTTTTGCTTATTAATGCCAATGAGCGAACCTGTATGCTGAGTTGTTGATAGTAAAAGCATAATGAATGTGGCGATGATTGAAGAGAGTGATAAATGGTTTGAAATTTTTGTGAACCGGGGTCAAATTGTAAATGACATAAGTGTTGGGTGCAAAGTGTATATCATGGAAGTGTTGTGTGCAACATGTATATCACGGAACATGGGGCATAAGAATTCGATAGCGCTAAGCTGTGACAAATTGTAGACTACAAAATTTTTGGGTGCAAGATGTATATCGCAGACTTGTAGATGACGAAAGTTTTGGGTGCAAGATTTATAATAGTGCCAACCCAGGGGTCGGTCGGACTCCCGTAAATCGTTGTTGAATGCATTTTTTTCTTATAAATGCCAATAAGTGAACCAACATGTATATCACGGAACGAGGGGGCATAAAAATTTGATAGCGCTAAGTGGAAACCCTGTAGAGAGATAATTGGCTAAGTGTTGAAAGGAACTACGGTCGGTCGGGCTCATGATGTGACAATATAGGACCAATCCACGAGTTCAAAAAAAGTCAGGTTCAAGTTTAAATATATTTATTTAAATTGTATTTATATTAATGTATCTTAATAGATTATTTGTGGTCCAAATGTAAACCATGTTCCAATACATGGACAAATTGTAGACCACATAAGTTTTGGGTGCAAGATATATATCGCGGACTTGTAGATGAAAAAAGTTTTGGGTGAAAGATTTATAATAGCACCAACCCGGGGGTTGGTTGGACTCCCGTAAATCGCTGTTGAATGCGTTTTTTTCTTATAAATGCCAATAAATGAATGTGCATTAGGAAGGATGGGAATGTGGCGGGAGTTGAACAATGCGATAAATGGTTGAAATTTTTGTGGACCGATCAACGACCATAGAATTGGCTAGGTATGAAAAGCAACGACTATTGGTCGGACTACCGTAAATCACGGTTGATTAGCAAACCTGTGTGCTGACTTGTCGCTAGTAAAAGAATAATGAATGTGCATTAGGAAGGGAGAGAATGTTGCAGGGATTGAAGAGAGTGATAAATGGTTTGAAAATTTTGTGAACAACGAATTCTAGGAGTCCGAGGTCGAATTGTAAATCACGGAAGTGTTGGGTGTAAAATGTATATCACGGAAGTGTTGTGTGCAATATATATATATCATGGAAGTGTTGTGTGCAAGATTTATATCACGGAAGTGTTGTGTGCAAGATGTATATATCGAAACAAGGGGCATAAGAATTCGATAGCGTTAAGTCAGGACCCGACGATGAGATAATTGGTTAAGTGTTGAAAGGGATGGCAGTCGGTCGGGCTGATGATGTGATAATATAGATGGAGATGAGCTAAACCGGGAACCCGTGACCAATCCAGGAGCAAGAGAATGTGAGGTTCAAGTTTAAAGAGATTTTGTTTATATTTATTTAAAATGTATTCATATTAATGTATCTTAATAGATTATTTGTAGTCCAAATGTAAACCATGTTCGAATTTCTGGATGAATTGTAGATGACTGAAGTTTTGGGTGCAATATGTATATGGAGGAACTATAGATGACGCAAGTTTTGGGTGAAAGATTTATAATAGAGCCAACCTAGGGGTCGGTTGGGCTCCCGTAAATCGCTGTTGAATACATTTTTTGCTTCTTAATGCCAATAAGTGAACCTGTGCACTGAGTTGTCACTAGTAAAATCATAGTGAATATGCATTAAGGATGGCAGGAATGTGGCGGGGACTAAAGAGAGCGATAAATGTTTTGAAAGTTGTGAACCTGGGTATAGTGAATCTTGCGAGTTCCAGTGGTCTGGTGTCGAATTTCAAATGACGGAAGTGCTGTCTGCAAAATGTGTATCACATAATTGTTGGGTGCAAAATGTATATGCCGGAAGTGTTGGGGTGCAAGATGTATATCACAAAACACATGGTATAATAATTTGATAGCGCTAAGTTGGGACGCCGCAGTGAGATAATTGGCTAAGTGTTGAAAGGGATGGTGGTCAATCAGACTCCTGATGTGAAGATATATATGGAAATGAGGATTTGGCAGTCCGCTAAATGGTCAACCCATGGGAAATCCAGGAACCTGAGAAAGTCAGGTTCAAGTTTAAAGGGATTTTGTTTATGTTTATTTGAAATGTATTCATATTAATGTATCTTAATAGATTATTTGTGGTCCAAATTTAAACCATGTTCGAATTTGAATGGTGTTTTGGGCTCGCAATTTTTGCTCAAACCCACAAGCAATAGAGAAAAAATATATGACTTTACATTTTGTATATCCAAGAATATTATGAAATATTGGAAGCTGCAATATATGCACAATATAGAACAAGAACATGTACAGGGAAATGAGTTAATTTTAAGAAGAAATACAAATTTTAAATAACAACACCAAACATTGAAGATGACCATAGAACAACCTCAAATATTTATATTCAGATTAACTGGGTCACAATATACATTTGAGAATATTTCCCAAAAATAGCTGTCTTTGAATTTGTAAAAATATATATAGTTCAATACATATTCTGTGAAATAAAAATGCGTTTTCCAGAATTATTGGGATTGGGACTGCTGTGGACTACAAAGCAAAGATGTACAAGAATGAAGTTTGTAGAAAGAAGAAAGTCGATGATGGAGAACAACAAAACCTGGCAAGAAGAAAGAGAAAATTGTCAGAGCTTGGTTAAATCTTTGTTAGAGTAAGTGGATGAAGACAAAAGAATGTGATCAGTATCAACTTACTATGATGGTGTCCCATGCCTTGTAATTTTCTCGCTGATGTCCTTTTATAACTTTCCTTGGCTTTGAACTTCATTGGTAATCTGGTTGAAAACCTTTTTGAACCATTTTTCGATGTAGCTCCTCATGGGCGCCACGTTGATTTCATGTCAGATTTTTCTATTGAAGAATTCACTTTCCAAGTCCCTTAGATCAATAGACAGGTTGTGAAATGATTCTTGAATATCTTGGTTTTTAATCACATAATCGACTAGCCAGGTTTTCACGTCATCTTCACCATATTAAAAAATTCCATAGAAATGTAATGTCCCCACTTTGGGACATCATCACAGGGCAGAGACTTATGATGACCAGAGTAGCCAGATGGATGTTATAGCGAATACAGGGGTATTTGAGAGGCATTGTGGGGTCTAGTTGGTATTTATCATCATATTCCATCATCATGAGCCATTCCGCACAGGTTGGCTTTGGTTTCATTCCATTCCGATGATTTCCATGATTTTGACTATTTTGAGCTATAAGTTAATTAAAATCACTGAAGAGGGCATTTTGGGCACATTACTTGGAGGAACCTCTCAGTGTAATATCTCATTGGAATCGAGAGGAGCAACACTACAGGATGTGATGGCTAGAAGTGACTTTCAGTGGCCAGGGAAGCAACAAGGAGAGATAATGAGCTTTTCAAAGGCAAAAAGGTTAATTAATTAATTAAAGTGATTTAATTAATTAATTAAATATTAATAAAATGAAAGTCACTTTGGAGGGACAAGGTGAGCCAAAAAGTATAAAGGAAAGGC
>ML796015.1:15464-28413 GCA_009831015.1 Picea engelmannii | reverse complement strand
GGGAAAGGTGGATGAGAATAGGACATTTCTGAGCCCCAACATACCCCCCAACTTAACTTGTTGCATGTCCTCATGCAACCATGCATGGATCTTTTCAAGAAATTTTGGCATCTGAATGTTGGCTTTGAGTGATGATAATGAATGCTTTCCAGGATGGGATTTACATGAGTAACAACTGACATTTTCTTATGGTTGGTCTTTATGTGACTGTTATCACCCTATAAGTTATAGGATCAACTGGTGACTGGGATATTATCTGTCTCTAGTATTTTTTGTTGACAAATGATTTTTCATTCTGCAAATAAAAAGAAAGAGAAAAAAGAAAAGAAAAAGAAAGAGAAAAAGAAAAGAAAAGAAAAGAAAAAGAAAAGAAAAGAGGGCATAAAAAATTGGAATAAAAGCCCCATGCAAATAATAGTAACTTGGTCCATACCTTTCAAGCATGGCCAAGTTCTTTTTAAATTGATGTTGATAGGGTAGTGAATGAGTTTGGCTAAATAGTTTAATCTTAGCCAAAGTGTCTAGGTTAGATTAATGAATAAATCTCGCTAGACTGTCTAATCTTGGTCAGATAGCCCCAGGGTAGAGTAATTTCTTAACCCAACAGTCTAATCTGGGTTAATTGTCATAGGAAGCTAGGTTAGAATATAGGCTAGTTGCTTTGTTGCTTCATTTCAATGAAAACTAGTTTGATGTAAGTGTTGCGCCATGTTTCAGATGTTCAAAAATGGTGTTGGTCAAGACTCATGGTGGTGTCCACTTGAAAAACCTTGGAAAAACCCATAAAATGCACTTATCCTAAATTTTCCCCGGCGCATGTGTTTTCCGCTCCCCACTTATGCTCCTTGCACATATCAATGGTCCTGATTGTGGCGCCTAGATCTACGGTGAAAATATTTTTCTGGACCCCCCCAACCATTCTACCTTTAACGGAGGGGGGGGTTTCAGAATTGCTGATAAGACCTGCGCGCATATGGACATCCCAGGATCGAGCGCGCAGATCTACGGTCAAAATTGGATTCCGGACCCCCCCGTCCGTTCTGCCTTTAATGGAGGGGGGGGGTCCGGAATGAGTAATAAAAAGCGTGCAAAGATCTGCGGCCATGAAACAAGCGCTCAGATCAATGGCTCAAAATGTTTTTCGGACCCCCCCAACTGATCTGCTTTTAACCGAGGGGGGGGGTTCAGAATGAAATCTTCTCTTTGACGGGCCCCTCTTTATACGTGGCATCAATTCAATGGTCCCGAGTTCCATCACCGCCTACTGTCTGACATGCATTCGTCAAATCTTGACGTCACTGTCCACCTTTATGAAAAGGGTCACGTCCCATAAAATTGTCTTAGTTATTTCCCCTCAGTCGCTCGCGGAAAGCCCCATCACCATGAATTTTATCCCAATCGATCGTCGCCACGTCACTTGTCTGTATTCCCTTAGTTACCGTCACCTACCATCTCACATCCCAGATGATCCGTTGGCCATTTATTACTGGATAACCTATACGTTATCCAGCTGACCTGTCTCCTGCACCCAATGGACACCCGTTTACTCAAAACTACCCTCATTCTCCCTTTATCACCATTTACCACTCATCGCACCAGAGAGTTTTTTACACCGTTGACTCCTCCGTTACACTCAGTTGCCCTCATCCACAGTCAGTCGCCCCCACTAACTTTGTTTGTCTTGTAGGTACTGATTGCATAAATGGTGCCAAATTCCAAACAAGCAGAAGGAGAGGAGAATCCGTTTCTCTCGCCTCCTGTCGACCTTGACAGGATTCCACTGGTCGACAAAGACCGATTAATCGCAGATACAAAGTGGGATTTTGATTTCGCAGACCTTTAGTCGTGGCTCAAGGAGGTCTTCCTAGACCAGTGCGATGAAATCGGACTCTGGGAGTCCAAGTTACCCCTTTACCTCTTCCCTCAAATTCATCCTTTTCTAGAGTTTTCCCTCAAGTGCCAAGCTCACTACATTCCCAAGAAAAGAGCCGTCGTCTCCTCGTCCGGTGATATTCTTTTCCTCACCATGCTCGAATCCATAGACCAGATGATGCAAATCCCCTAAGTTGATTCTACGTCACCTTTCAATATGGAAATTCTTACAGAATTATACCAGAAAATGACATTTCCCCAAAGAGCTCAAATATTCAAGCTTTTCCTTCCCCCATCCACTCAATTCCCCTCCACAAATCCTCCCTACCCTTCTTCAATGTTCTCGACTAAAGGAAACTAGATCATCTCATCCCTTTGTGCTTTGTTAGGATACTATTCCGATCAGTGGGTAGATGAACCCATTCTGGACTTTATATCCATCTTCTCTACCGATGAAAATCCCACCACCCAGTTTGATTTCAGCACTTTCCTAACGGACAATATTCACGAACAGTTCATGAATTTCTCCATGGAAGGAATGTTCATATACTCTTCCATACTGGCGTACTTGTTCATCTTCTTCCAAGTGGACAAATTCATGTTTTCCATGCAGAAGATGGATGGAGATGGTAGACCCCAGGCAGTGATAACATGGACCTCCTTGCTCAAGCACAACTCCACAGAGTTCAGTTTCAAGGGGTTCATTGATTAGTTCTACCACCCTGTGGTAAGTATGCTAGGCGGCAGGCCCGAGCCTTGGATAAACGATGAAGTTCAGAGGATCCGACACCTCTCGGACCAAACAAAGACAGGTATTATAGAGTATACGGGTGCGAGTTGGCGCCGTATAAGCTGTCCAAGTATTTTCCTATCAGAATTTTTGCTTTGGAATATATAAGTCAGATAATAAATTTCGATGATATCCATTTTGTGTCACTCAAGAAAAAGTAGCAGCTTATAATCAAGGGGCAGATTGACTCCTTCATCTACAACAATCGTGGCGTTGGGGAGGAAGCATACAAGATGTTGAGGGAAATGAAGTTCTCCATGAGCTTCCCCTAGCATTACGATCCATGTGGGATCATCTCAGAGATGAGGGTGAAGAACAAAAACATCCCATATGTCCATGAGTCTAGGCCCGAAGTGGAGAAGTTCGCAAATCAAATAGCTTGGAAGCCTAACACATTGGTCGAAGTACATCAACAAGATCCCTCGACCACTGTATCTCAAATAACCATGCCACAGGTCCTGAAGGAAAAAAGGCCTCGGCAAGATTTATCTCTGCCTGTCACAGAGGTATCATCCGAAGAGTTCCAGTTGCATACTAAGAGGCCTAAGACTATGCCAGTTCCTGGCCTGACCAGAGAAAAGGAAGCCCCATCTACAATGGTGACCAAGGTTGATAGGCCACCCTTCGGTTCGAGCCTCCATAAGGTCATAACCTCAGCAGTGTTGGGAAAATCTATAGATTCTCCATTGACCACCCAACCAGGCAAGGTGGGACCAAAGCTGAGTATCTTTGAGAAGTATGAGCTGATCAAGAAAAGGAACTAGACCCTGACCAACAGTACCTGCGCCCAGTTCTGGAAACAGATGTCGACTGCGCAAGATAGGTTTCTATCAACGTTCGACACCGAGAAGGGCATAATGCATATGGAATTCCTCCAGGAATAGGTACCAGATCTAAAGGTGATCACTAACTACAAGAGGGACACCTTCGAATTCCAGACAAAGGACGTGCATCCGACCAATCAGATGGATATGCATAAGCAGACAGGGGAAATGGTTTTTTACACACTAGCACATGCTTCCACTTCTGCATCCAAATTGCAAGTGTCCCTGAACAATGTTCAAACACAATTGAAGCTAGAGAAGATATCGTCGTTTTCCAAGGACAACAGAATGAAGACTCTGGAGGAACTGGTCCTCAAGATCAGTTACGATCCTTCGAATGTAAAAGAAGATGAGGAAATGATCAAGAAGAAGAATGCTGACATAGCTTCCTTGAGGAAACAATTGAAGCTCTCGCTCACAGAGGATTCGCAGGTGAAAGAGATAGTAGATAAAGAAGGAGAGAAAGATGAAATGCTCAAGCTGCTCATGGAGCATAATGCACAGCTTAAGGAAATGGAAGCTGAGATGGAGAAGCTATTAAAAGAGAAAGAGCAACTGAATCCAATGGAAGTCATTCCATTGAGTGCTATTCCAATTTCAGGAGTAAGCACAACATCAGTGACAGAAGTCCCATCCGCGACTCCATTGACATCCCTGGAGAAGATAGCCGACCTGACTAAGTCTATGAAAAATATGAACCTGCAGGAAACAGAGATCAGCAGGCTCAAAAAGGAGATTGAGAACCTTTAAGAACTCAAATCTTCCTTTCAGACCAGCCTCTCCAAGGAAAATTAGGTGACAGAGCAGCTCAAACAGGAGTTACAGCAACTCCGGAAGCAAACAGTGGTTGGAAAGACTTTGGTCGAGGTTAAAGAAAGTGTATGGACAAACATCACCAAGTCCATGAATGAGATATGGCCCATGATATAGATAATGTTTGAGCAGAACGAATTGGTGCAGAGAAGCAAGCAGGCCATTGAGAAGATCAGATTGGAACTGGGAGAGATGCCAACACAGGCGAACGAGATCATCAAGTTCCTCAATTCTAAGACCAGGGAAGAGCTGGAAGAGTTGAAAATTGAAGACAGAGCAGAGACCATCCTTGAGGTCAAAAGCGTTTTTACCAAGAGTGGATTAATGCTTCAGCTGGAAGAAAAGGTTCAGACCATGGACCTAGGGGTACAAAGTTTTTTTAGTAAAATTGAGGCTCTCCAGAAGAAAGGTCTTCCTGGTTTGAAGGTAATCAATGATAAATTGATGACACTCCCAGACTACAAGAAGAGATTGGCCGATGTGGCTAAGGATAGTTCAAAGTTTGTAGGCATTCAAGGGAGCATCACTAGCAAGGCATTCCTAGATTCCCTTCAGTGGGACATCAGTATCCAACACGATATTCGATACATCTTCCTCACCAAACCTACCTTCGCCAAATACACAGAAATGGACAAAGTGTATCGAAGGATACTCAAAGTCAACGTGCCCAGTCATCTCCGATGGGAGGAAATCTGTGATCTGATCGAGTAGCAGATGAGCTGTCCCAGTCTATTCAGTTGTCCAGTTAGATGAGGTCGTGCAGAGGCTTCATAAACGGTCCACCCAGAAATCAGCGTGCAATTACACCACATCATCAAGCAGTTTCTAGATTTAGGAAATTTGTTAAGTTAGTTAGGCTAAAAATAGTTTTAGCATGTCCTGGTCATTAATGACAGGATCGTTTGTAATTTGAGTTATAAATACTTCCCCTTTCGAAGTATTGGGGGTTGTTGATCTTCACACCCTGGCGCTATCAGACTGTAATATTCTTGAAGAGATCTTCCATTAATAAAAAGGAGGCACTTTTACAGGATTCTTGCGTGTATTCACTGGTGATGTTTTTCTCTCTAAGTTGAATGTTTTTCTTGCTTTGTTATCATATTGTTTTCTGAATCTAATCTTTAGAAGTAACGAACATTGCAGGATTTATCTCGTATACCCTGTTTCTGACTCGAAAGATTTTAGTGTTTCATCTTCTAGTGTTTTCAATAAAGAAATTCTTAACTTCTTCTTTGTTGAAATTATCTTTCTCATCTTTTCTTCTATTCATCATTTATATTACTAAAGAATCCAGTGATTATATTATCTCGCCCTGTGAAAGTTTTCCCTTTGTTCGGATTTCACATTTTATTCAAAACACAGACCCCATATCCCAATGGATGTGTAGACTGTCTCAACCAACTCGACAAACATTATAACAACAAAACTGACCTATTTATTTACCTAGCCTAATATTTAAAATTTGAAACATAGCTAAATCATATAGAGAGATCCCTCTCTGAAGTTGGAAGGGCTAGATCCCAGCTTCAAAAGCGGTTGGATAAAGTTACGTTTTGTGGATTTCTTCTGTTGTCAACCTCTAGGAAATTTATAGAGCGCTAACATAGTGGCGACCATACCAGGGATGAACATATAAAATTTATAACTTCACGTTTTCTTTCCCCAAAAGAAAGTCTGTTCCTGAAAGATTGCAAATTTGAGAAGAAAGTAATGTTTAGAGGTTGATTAAATTTGTACATATTATTTTCGGACTCATAGAACTAATATATATATATATATATATATAAATCAAAAAGAAATCTGGCTCCCAAAAAAGTTTTTACTCGATCTCATCCAGACCCAGAACCTGCGATAGTGACAGATAACCTGGAACAATTGCTCAAGAAAAAGGCCGTAGCTGAAGGCTCAGTGAGTCATACTCCCTTGCATAAGTCCCTTTCCTTTTCAGGGGAATCTGTTACCTTTCAAAACCCTGACTTTGACACCTTGTTCCAACAAAGCCTGGTTAGAACACGGTCCGATAGTTTTGTGACTGGAATCATTTTCGACCCAATTGTTTTGCAACCCTGAACCCCCGAAGTTTTGTCTCCCATTGCTAAATCAAAAACCACTCCCTCAGTGCTATCCAGTCCCTCCTCGTCCTTGTCTTCAGTCACTACCTCATCGATCCTCCAGTCGGTTATCCCACCTCCTCCACCAATCATGGCGGCTAGATATGCTCCCTTGGTGCTGGCTGCCCCTCTTCATGCCATGCCCCAAGACTATCAAACGAGACTTCCATAGTTCGATGCAACAAGACCTTTGAGTGCACAATAACACGTTGATAAAATGAATGATTATTACGATATGCATGAAGTAGATGAGGTTGACATTCAAATGAGACTGTTTTCCTAGAGTTTGACAGGTGACATTAAAAAATGGTATAAAGGTTTACGTGTTTCCTCCGTCCTCGAACTTACCGCATTCCAAAGGAGTTTTCTAGACAGATGGGAGGTAAAGAAAAACCCTCTCCAAATCTTGTCAGAATACGAAAATATTAGAAGAAATCAAGGTGAGACAGTACAAGATTACTGCATTCGTTTCAATAACCTGTACAACGCAATCCCAGCTGAAATTAAACCTCCACAGGGTTTGGCATTGATAAAATTCCCTGATGGTATTGACGCTGACAAGTCATACCAACTAAGGGAGAGAAATTCTACCACCCTGGAAGATATGCAAAAAAGTGCAATAAGTGTGGAAGCCAATTTGTTGGCAAAAAGGGCACGTCAGAGGTCAGAGAGGAGAGTCACAATTAAAGAAGAACTTTCCACATCAACCTTAGATTCCAAATTGGATTCTTTGGCCAGAGAAATGGAAAGAATGATGGAAAGACTTACTGTGTCAGAAAGAAATCCTCCAAGAGACAACCCACCTACTCCTCAGGTTCAGAATCCTAACTTCAGGAGAAACCCTCCTCAAATCAGATAGAGAGATCCTAGGGATCAAAGAGAGCATAGAGGTCCAGATCAGCATATCAGATCTCCCCTACAAGAAAATTATGCTGATGAAGGGGAGGAAGTGATTGAGGAACTAGAGGATACTCACATAAATCTCATGGGTATTCACAATAACGAAGCTATTTTCCTTACCCAAGAAGAGCAAGAACTTTTCCTTCTCAATCAAACAAAATTAAGTGAAGAAGTGGAAGATGCAGAATAACAGGCATTCGAAAATGCCATTTTGGAGGTACATCGACAGTATAATCTACGGAGTAAAAAGACGGAAGGAAGTTCCCCAAAAAAGACAATTGAAATGAATAAGGTGACTGAAACCACAAAGGCCTCTGAGCCATCTGTCGAGAAGATTCCTGAAAAGAGCACTACCGAAGTTCCCGCGAAGAAAAACCTTACTATTCTGAAAAGATTGTCACAGCCTGAGGTTTCACCTATTAATCCACCAAGTACTTCTGTCCAGAAGAGTGTGGTGGACAAACCAGAATTGATGAGCTAAGGCAGAGCTCCTACACCTTTCAGCCTTGAGGGGGAACTAGCCAAAGTAAAAATTCCCATTCCACTTTTCGAGTTGATGAACAAAGACGTTTATCGCTCATAGGTGATTAAATGACTAACCATTGAACCTGACATAGGCACGAAGGCCTTAACCATTGGATCAACAAATCATTTAGATACCGTGAACCTTACGGATGATCAACTTGAACTCCTGTTCGGACCTGAAGTAGATGGCCGAGACGATAATAGTGATGTCGCTCCTTTTTACATCAGTTTAAACATACATGACCTGATCTTGCATAACTCTATGTTGGATTCTGGTGCATCCCACAATCTGATGCCTAAAGCAGTGATGGAGAAACTGGGACTAGAGGTCACCAGACCTTACAAGGATTTATACTCATTTGACTCCAGTAAAGTTAGATGTATTGGTTTGATCAAGGACCTATGTATCACCCTGGTTCAGATTCCTGCAAAAAGCATGGTAATGGATGTGGTAGTTGCAGACATCCCCCCGAAGTATGGAATGTTGCTATCCCGGTCTTGGGGGCCTAAGTTGAGAGGTACCCTACAACTAGATATGTCTTATGCCACTATCCCAGTTTTCGGTCAACAAAGAAGGATATACAAAGAAACATTGATGAAATACATGGTCAGTAGCCAGGAAAAACCACACAACTATCCTCTTTACTCCACGCATTCTGACTTGGATTCTTTTATCCTGTATAACGATGGTGACATGGAAGAACAAAACCCTCAGCTGGGAGAAGATACATCTAGTCAGGATGAAGGCCAAGAAATCATTGAGGTAGCAAGGATGAAAAATGTGATAACTTAAGAGCTACCAACAGATTTCTGGAGCATGGATTTTGATGGAGCAGTAAGCAAAGAAGGAGCACGAGCAGGAGTTTGGCTGCATAATCACAGAAAAAAGTATTCAGAAAACCATTCTTACAAATTAAATTTCCAATGCACTAACAATATTGCCGAGTATGAAGCCTTGATGCTCGGTCTGAAGCTTTTGAAAAGAGTTGGTGCTAAACAGATTATGGTAAGGGGTGATTCTGAGTTGATAATCAAGAAAATCAAAGGTGAGTATGCCGCGAAACACCCACGTCTTAGAGATTATAGGAATGTTGTTCTTGATGCCCTTAGATGTTTCTCTGAAGTGGACTTGCAGGTAATGCTGAGGGGACAAAACATTTTGGCGGACGGATTGGCAACATCAGCAACCACGTGTAAGATTCCTTTCCGCTCGACTCGCCCATACACGGTAGAGGTGAAATGCAGACCAACCGTCCTCGACAATATCAGGTACTGGCAAGTGTTTGGTAATGATGATCAAATCAAAGACTTTTTGCAGTGTAAAAATGATTTTGAATGTACAAATATAGATTTAGAGAACGAGGATGAAAATGTAAATAGATCTGATTTTGAAATTGATAGTGTAAATAGTGTAGATTCAGGAGAGTTACACGATGACGAAATGGATGCCGATATTTTACATTTGAAAAGTAATGTTTTGCCTAGGGGTCTAGTTCCTTTAGAGGACTTGTTTGATTTTAACGACGTAGCCAAAAAAACGAAAATTGAAGCCAATGGACAAGAGGTAGAAGACTGTAATATAGGGACGGAGGAGAAACCCAGGATAGTCAAATTGTCCAAATCACTGCCCCCTGAGCAAAAACTCAAATACCTTGAGCTGTTCAAAGAATATTAAGATGTCTTTGCCCGGGGTTATGAGGATTTGAAAGCTTACGATACCAACATCATACAACACAGGATTCCAATAAAAGAAGACCAAAAAATGTTCAGACAGAAACTTAGGAGGATAAATCCCAAGTTACTCCCTTTGATAGAAAAGGAAATCAAAAAAATGTACGATGCCAAAATCATAGTCCCGTTACATTTTTCCAAATGGGTCTCTAATTTGGTCCCTACGCGTAAGAAATATGGGGAAATCAGACTTTGCATAGATTTTCGAAATCTAAATAAGGTGTCCCTGAAGGACAACTACCCCTTGCCCAAAATGGACCATATCCTACAAAGAGTGGTCGGATCCATTCAAATCTCTTTACTGGACGGGTTCTCGGGTTATAATAAGGTCCTAGTTCACCTGGATGACCAAGATAAAACCGCTTTCACCACACCATGGGGCACTTTCATGTATGTGAAAATGCCTTTTGGTTTGATGAACGCTGGAGCCACTTTCCAGAGAGCGATGGATATCACCTTTGTGGAAGAATCGGGTAAGTTTATTGTCGTCTATTTGGATGATGTAACTGTGTTTTCCCGATCTGATGACGAACACCTACGACACCTCAGATGAGTCTTCGAGAAATGTAGAAGGTTTGGGATTTATTTAAATCCTAAGAAGAGCCTTTTCGGACTAGAGGAAGACAAAATGCTAGGACACATCATCTCCAAGGACGGAATCAAAATAGACCCTAGCAGAATCGAGGCCATACAAAAATTAGAACACCCAAGAAACATTAAAGAATTACAGTCTTTTATCGGGAAAATAAACTTTCTACGAAAATTCATTCCCAATCTGGCAGAACTCCTTAGAAACATTACAAATATTCTAAATAAGGATGTGAAAATAAAATGGGACTCTAAGTCCAGACAGTCTTCCGAACAAGTCAAACGAGCACTCACGGAGGTCCCTGTCTTGATCAGTCCCGATTTTACTAAGGATTTCTATCTTTTTTCTTTCTCTTTCAAACATACTATAGCAACGGTATTACTAGAAAAGAATAGCGAAGGGTATGAAAAACCCATAGCTTTCTTTAGTAAGGCGTTAAGAGACGCTGCTCTGAATTACAAGATAATGGAGAAACAAGATTTTGCCTTGGTAAAAGCTATAAAAGATTTTAGGTTCTACATTCTCCATTCCCATACCATTGCATATGTTCCGAATGCGGTAGTAAAATACATTTTGACCCAGGACAATCCAGATGGAAGAAGGGGAAAATGGATTGCTGTCATTTTAGAATACGACATAAAGATTAAGCCTACGAAACTAATCAAAGGTCAAGGCCTTGCTAAATTAATGGCTGAATCTAATTTCCATGCTCTTGACATTAATTTTTTAGCTGCAGCAGATGAATAGGGCGAGATGGCGACTCCAAGCGTGAGAGAGGTATTTCTCAACTCTCCATGGTACGCAGACCTTATATTCGTTTTGAAAAATTTACAAGCTCCCCCTGCTTTGACTAAGACTAAAGCTAGATTTTTGAAGTTGAAAGCCTTAAAGTTTTGTATTGGAAAGATCCTGGAGGTATTCTATTAAATTGTTTATTGAAAGATGAAGTTGACAAAGTGTTACAAGAATTTCATGCAGGAGAATGTGGTGGCCATCTGAACTGGAAAGTCACAGCCAACAAAATCCTCAGAGCTGGTTTCTATTGGCCCACCCTATTCGCTGATGTACATCGTACAGTGACGACATGTCATCAATGTCAGCTGTTTGAAGGCAAAAGGAAATTCCTCCCTCTACCTCTGAAACCGATCTCAGTTGAGGCCCCTTTCCAACAATGGGGATTAGACTTCATTGGAGAAATACACCCCCCTTCTTCAGGCCAACACAGGTGGATTCTCACTTCCACCGATTATTTTACCAAATGGATCGAAGCAGTACCAAGCAGGCAAGCCACTGACTCTGTTATTATCAAATTCCTTGAAAATAATATCTTGTCTCGCTTTGGATGTCCTAGAAAGATTATTACTGACAATGCAGCTGCTTTCTGGTCGAAGAAACTCATAGATTTATGCAACCAGTATCACATTGGTTTGGGACATTCCACAACTTACTACCCTCAGGGGAATGGGCTGGCGGAATCTTCAAACAAAACCCTTGTGAACATCATCAAAAAAACGTTGCAGGAAAACAAGAAATCGTGGCATAACAAGTTGGTGTTCACATCATGGGCTGACAGACTGACCACCGGGAGGTCAATTGGTATGTCACCATACCGGTTGGTCTATGGAACGGAAGTAGTTTTCCCCACTTCCTTAGGAGTCCCTGTCATGAAGTTGCTTCAAGAGGTACAAGCCGAGCCAAATGACTCACAGAGAAGGATCAACCAGATGATCAATTTGCAACAGTCTAGGGAAGACGTTTTCAACAAGACTCAGGTAATCCAAGAAAGCATCAAGAAGATTTTTGACAAAAGAACCAAGGAAGATGATTTTGAGCTAGGAGATTTGGTGCTGAGATGGGACGCTAGAAATGAAGACAAGGGAAAACATGGAAAATTTGATAGTCTGTGGAGATGACCATACATGATTCAAGCATTTAGGGGAAACAACGCTTTCTTGCTAAACAACGCTGATGGGACAGATCTGCCAGGAGGACCTGTAAATGGTAGAATGATGAAGTATTATGTGCCACCTCAGTAGAGACTCGAGTTTCACTCTCCATTGTACATACCATTTTTATTTTTCACCTGCATTTTCTGAGTGAATAACATTAGTCATTTGGTTGAAGCCCAAAGAGAAGGCCCTAAGCCGCTGACCACATGTTCTTCCAATTTTTGAGAATAAAACCAATCAATCAACAAAGGCTACGAGGCAGAAATTTTCAGAATGACAGGAACCAGGATTCTTGGCACTTCACAGGGCAAGTACCATCCCCAAGTGGAGTCGCTGTTATCACCCTATAAGTTATAGGATCAACTGGTGACTGAGATATTATCTGTCTCTAGTATTTTTTGTTGACAAATGATTTTTCATTCTGCAAATAAAAAGAAAGAGAAAAAAGAAAAGAAAAAGAAAGAGAAAAAGAAAAGAAAAGAAAAGAGGGCATAAAAAATTGGAATAAAATCCCCATGCAAATAATAGTAACTTGGTCCATACCTTTCAAGCATGGCCAAGTTCTTTTTAAATTGATGTTGATAGGGTAGTGAATGAGTTTGGCTAAACAGTTTAATCTTAGCCAAAGTGTCTAGGTTAGATTAGTGAATAAATCCTGGCCAGACTGTCTAATCTTGGTCAGATAGCCCCAGGGTAGAGTATTTTCTTAACCCAACAGTCTAATCTGGGTTAATTGTCATAGGAAGCTAGGTTAGAATATAGGCTAGTTGCTTTGTTGCTTCATTTCAATGAAAACTAGTTTGATGTAAGTGTTGCGCCATGTTTCAGATGTTCAAAAATGGTGT
>ML796015.1:5290-15364 GCA_009831015.1 Picea engelmannii | reverse complement strand
AGATCTGACGACCCTCGTTCTTTCGGGAAATTTGTATGAGATCCTACGGTCACTGACTCTTCTTCCTTTTTCCTCTGTAAGCTCTTGCTGCGCGCGTTTTCTTCAAGGCTGTTCCTTCTGGGCTTTTACTTCCAGATCCCCACAGAGTTTTATCCTTCTTATCCTACTGTCTCTACTGTTGCCATTAATGACAACAACCATCACTGCATTCTATCCACTAAATTTTCCAACACGAAGGAAAAAAGGCGTCGGCAAGATTTATCTTCGCCTGTCACAGAGGTATCATCCGAAGAGTTCCAGCTGCATACTAAGAGGCCTAAGACTATTCCAGTTCCTGGCCCGACCGGAGAAAAGGAAGCCCCGTCTACAACGGTGACCAAGGTTGATAGGCCACCCTTCGGTTCGAGCCTCCATAAGGTCATAACCTCAGTAGTGCCGAGAAAATCTACAGATTCTCCATTGAACACCCAGCCAGGCAAGGTGGGACTGAAGCTAAGTATCTTCGAGAAGTATGAGCTGATCAAGAAAAGGAACCAGACCCCGACCAACAGTACCTGCACCTAGTTATGGAAACAGACGTCGACTGCACAAGATAGGTTGCTATCGGCGTTCGACACCGAGAAGGGAAGAATGCATATGGCATTCCTCTAGGCATAGGTACCAAATCCAAAGGTGATCACTGACTATACGAGGGCCACCTTCGAATTCCAGATGAAGGACGTGCATCCGACCGATCAGATGGATCTGCATAAGCAGACAGGGGAAATGGTTTTTTACACGCTAGTGCATGCTTCCACTTCTGCATCCAAACTGCAAGTGTCCCTAAACAATGTTCAAACACAATTGAAGCTAGAGAAGATATCATCCTTTGCCAAGGACAACAGAATCAAGACTCTGGAGGAACTGGTCCTCAAGATCGGTTACGATCCTTCGAACGTAAAAGAAACTGAGGAAATGATCAAGAAGAAGAATGCTGACATAGCTTCTTTGAGGAAACAATTGAATCTCCCGCCCATAGAGGATTCACAGGTGAAGGAGATAGCAGATAAAGAAGGAGAGAAAGATGAAATGCTCAAGCTGCTCATGGAGCAGAATGCACAGCTTAAGGAAATGGAAGCCGATATGGAGAAGCTATTAAAAGAGAAAGAGCAACTGAAGCCAATGGAAGTCATTCCATTGAGTGTTATTCCAATTTCAGGAGTAAGCACAACATCAGTGACAGAAGTCCCATCCGCGACTCCATTGACATCCCTAGAGAAGACAACCGACCTGGCCAAGTCTATGGAAAATATGAACCTGTAGGAAACATAGATCAACAGGCTCAAAAAGGAGATTGAGAACCTTCAGGAACTCAAATATTCCTTTCAGACCAGCCTCTCCAAGGAAAAGTAGGTGACAGAGCAGCTCAAACAGGAGTTACAGCAACTCCGGAAGCAAACAGTGGCAGGAAAGACTTTGGCCGAGGTTAAATAAAGTGAATGGACAGACATCACCAAGTCCATGAATGAGATATGGCCCATGATACAGATAATGTTTGAACAGAATGAATTGGTGTAGAGAAGCAAGCAGGCCATTGAGAAGATCAGATCAGAACTGGGAGAGATGCCAACACAGGCGAACGAGATCATCAAGTTCCTCAATTCTAAGACTAGGGAAGAGCTGGAAATTGATGATAGAACAGAGACCATCCTTGAGGTCAAAAGAGTTTTGACCAAGAGAGGATTAATGCTTCAGCTGGAAGAAAAGGTTCAGACCATGGACCTAGGGGTACAAAGATTTTTTAGTAAAATTGAGGCTCTTCAGAAGAAAGGTCTTCCTGGTCTGAAGGTAGTCAATGATAAATTGATGACACTCCCAGACTACAAGAAGATATTGGCCGATGTGGCTAAGGACAGTTCAAAGTTTGCAGGCATTCGAGGGAGCATCACTGGAAAGGCATTCCTAGATGCCCTTCAGTGGGACATCAGTATCCAACACGAGATTCGATATATCTTCCTCACCAAACCTACCTTCGCCAAATACACAGAAATGGACGAAGTGTATCGAAGGCTACTCAAAGTCAACGTGCCCAGTCATCTCCGATGGGAGGAACTCTGTGATCTGATCGAGTAGTAGATGAGCTATCCCAGTCCAGTCAGTTGTCCAGTTAGATGAGGTCGTGCAGAGGCTTCATCAACGATCCACCTAGAAATCAACGTGCAGTTACACCACATCATCAAGCAGTTCCTAGATTTAGGAAATTTGTTAATTTAGTTAGGCTAAAAATAGTTTTAGCACGTCCTGGTCATTAATGACAGGATCCTTTGTAATTTGAGTTATAAATACTTCACCTTTCGAAGTAATGGGGGTTGTTGATCTTCACACTCTGACGCTATCAGACTGTAATATTTTTGAAGAGATCTTCCATTAATAAAAAGGAGGCACTTTTACAAGATTCTTGCGTGTATTCACTGGTGATGTTTTTCTCACTCTATTATCATATTGTTTTCTGAATCTAATCTTTAGAAGTAACGAACGTTGCAGGATTTATCTCGTATACCCTGTTTCTGACTCGAAAGATTTTAGTGTTTCATCTTCTGGTGTTTTCAATAAAGAAATTCTTAACTACTTCTTTGTTGAAATTATCATTTTCATCTTTTCTGCTATTCATCATTTATATTACTAAAGAATCCAGTGATTATATTATCTCACCCTGTGAAAGTTTTCCCTTTGCGTTTCAGGTTCAGATTTCACATTTTATTCAAAAAACAGAGCCCATAGCCCAATGGATGTGTAGATTATCTCAACCAACTCGACAAACATTATAACAACAAAAACGACCTATTTATTTACCTAGCCTAATATTTAAGATTTGAAACATAGCTAAATCATATAGAGAGATCCCTCTCCGAAGTTGGAAGGGCTAGATCCCAGCTTCAAAAGTGGTTGGATAAAGTTATGTTTTGTGGATTTCTTCTGTTGTCAACCTCTAGGAAATTTACAGAGCGCTAACAGTGACAACCATGAATATAAATAATGTTGGTTCTTGTGTTAACAACATTCATTTCGTTACTCGTTCTCTTGTTGTTATGATAATAATTTTCCCATATTTTTAGTTTCCAGTAACAACTGACATTTTCTTATGGTTGGTTCTTGTGTGACAACCATGAATATAAAGAATGTTGGTTCTTGTGTTAACAACATTCATTTCGTTACTTGTTTTCTTGCTGTTATGATAATAATTTGCCCATATTTTTACTGGAAAATGTATGTTATCGATGTGTATAAGGAAAACATCATTGAGTATAAGAAATCCCTTTCTTTTGTTTTGTATATCAGTGCCTATGAAGTAAAGTGCAACAAAGTATCGTTGGAAAAGAAATGTCCATAAATGGTAAATGAGACGAAAAATGGAATGATGGTAGTGGAAAAGTGGAGTGATGATAGTGAATAATGTCCCTCTACCCCCCAACTTAACTCGTTGCATGTCCTCATGCAACCATGCATGGATCATAGAAGTGATAAGGAAAGGGAACTGGATCAGGGAATTTTCCAAATTATTCATTGCTAGCAGTTTGAGGAATTACATGATTAAAGTTTAGAAAATAACATACCTCCACTTACCCAAAATGGTGATGAACTATGCAATAGGAATATGGATGATGCGTCTGCTAGATCATGGAAGATGTCACTGCTGTAGGATCATGTGGAAAGTGACTGTTGCTGGAGCGGCGACTGCTGTCTGCTGAATCATAGAATGTGAAGTGGAGGAAGCGAAACTGCTACTGAATGCACCATGGAAAAGAGAGAGTGTGAAAGTGGAGCTGTAGTACTCTCAGATAGCGATAGTCATGCTGCTGTAACTACTGATAGATTCATGAAAAGTGTATAGTCTTCACCCGTTGCGAAACCTGATGGTACAATTCTAAGCATGTGAATGAATGTGTCAATGTCGAGCATGAAAATAAGTCATTGGATTACTAACCAATGATGAATGTCGTTAACCAATGCGAGGAAACTCACCATTGATGTCAATGAGTGCCAAGGTACCCGAGTACATCTAGCGAGGGACAAATGAATGAGTTGATGTCGAGCCACTTGCAAGATCTGACGATCAAGGGAAATTGATGTATTCCCAGGACCGTCAGCGAGAGAACTTGCCATTAAGGCATGCAAGCCTCCAGGTACTCAAAAATGGATTCTAGTCTATATCCCAGATAAATTGTTGAGGTCGATGGGGCAAGACTTGTTGAAAGGTGGGCCTTAAGGAATCCCACATCAGTCAATATGAGAGTGGATAAAAAGAGTGGTAGGACTATAAATGAAAAGATCTCAGTAGTAACAATGCTTATGGCAAGACAATTTAGTCAGGGAAAGGGAGTTGGACAATTTTATTGATAAGTAAAACTGAACTGGAAAAAGCTAAAGATATGTATGCAACTCAGAAAGATAGGCATGTGTGAAGTCATGAAAGTTAAGGCAGTGGAATATGGATTCAACATCGGGGATGACCAATCGGCTTTGAAGGAGAAATAGGATAGTGTCTCATCATGAAATTTGGCAAAATGCTGAAATATGAGTATCGCAACATGGTGTATCAGCATGGGTGTTGTGTAACAACAAACATCAAGATGCGCAAAAAGTTGTTTGTGTAACAACAAATTGTTTCTGATGAGTAACAACTCCTTCAAGCTGTCTAGCAAACATGTTTTTCTAGAAAATGTTGTGATTCTTGAAGATCACCGTGGCATGGAAAATGAGCATCATGTTCCTGCAATCAGTCTTTAGTACTAATCCTACAATCAAAGATTCGTGAGAGAATCACAAAACATAAAACAGAAGAGATAAGTACAAATGCGAGCTATTTGAGATGGAAAATAAATTCAATTATACATGTTGTCCGCTTTTATTCTCTTCGTCATTGATTGCTTCCAATGTGACTTAAGAAAACAAATTAATGTTAAGCGTAAAAACATGTTTTTGGAAATTGGTTTCAGGAATGAGATGTCCATTTGCAAATTTCATTTTTGTTTTTGTTTGTTTATATTTTATTCGCTAATTGTTTTCTATTTTATATATGGATTTGTAGTGTTTTTTCAGTTTTTAAATTTTTGTTAAGTTTTATTGTTTGTGTTTTGTTCTTTAAGTATTATTCGTTTTATTATTATTATTATTATTATTATTTTAAAGTTTTGTTTGTTTACCAAACCCTAAAGAAAAAAAAACTATATATGATTTTAGAAACTAGGCACAAGTACAATAATACATTGCTATACAAAGTATCATGAATAAAAGCAAGATGCTGCCCTTGAGATCCAAAATACATACAGTTATCTTGCACTTCCTCAAAACCAATTGCAGTAAAAAATATTCTAGGAATTGTCTTTTGAGCAACAGTCACATTTCTAAACAACAGGCTGCCCTTTCATTTATACAGTAGAAGGTCTATTTCTATTCATGGTGGGCCGACCTTCCATCCTGTTTTTGATCTAGGCAGCCATCGTCATGAAATACTGCTCCACATTAGTTGCATTCTTTGCACTTGTATCCAAAAATGGAATGCCAATCTGATCCGCAAATGCCTTGGTTGTATCATAATCAACTGCAGTAAAATCACATTTGTTTCCAACAAGAAACTTGTTGACATTCTCACTTGAATGCCGTATTTGTTTTCTTTCGAATCATGTGTAGAGATCGATCTAGTTCAACCATTGCTTCACATTATTGAAACTCTCCTGATCAGTAACATCATAAACCTCAATGATACCATGTGCACCACGATAATAGATGCTTCTTCACGACCATCTTCTTCATCTGTTGCAATCTTCGCTCCCTCATCTTCTCCAAATCATCTTCATCCAGCCGATCTAATAAGTGGAGTTGTGCAGGTGCTAGAAACAAAAGCGATTTGCGATTTGCCTCTTAATTGCCTGGGTAGATCTGGATCAAGACCGCATCAATTGTGATTTGCCTCTCATTATCATCCTGCGTGTAGGCCAATACTTTAAATCACGGGGCTACAAATAGATGCCTGGGTTAAATTCCTATGGGAGAAGATTCCAATATCTGAAACATGCTCATACCCTGTAGTAAATGTGTGACAAACAACCATCTAAGAAAAAATAAAATGAAAATGATAATTTTAATTGATAAAATCAATTACATATCACTTAGGAATGTTGCACCCGCAAGAACCATAATTATTCATGGCAGGATTTACTAATGAAGTTCAAGCAGCTAATCTATGTTTACAAGCACTTTCCTCAATATTCAAGGCAGTCAATCGTTTTGACCATGACTCGGGAATGCCCCCAACAAATTGAAATTTAAGTAGTTTTCCTCTGCTGCGATAGAAATCTTCAACAGGTCAGCTCTTATCATGGTATACACGGAGCCTCTACATAATCAAGTGAGTGTGATCGAAAGGTGAATCACTATGCGTAAATCAAGTTGGTATACCTTACGAGTTCGCAAGGGCAATCACCAATTACACCAAATTGTTATCCTTCATGATTTTAATGGGACGACTTGGGGGTAAGGAAACGTGGATCTCACTAGATTCTGCAGTCTCGTCTCCATTCCAGACACCAGGAAATGAAAGAAGACGTTTTCTGGACAAGAAGCGTGTTGAAGAATGAAGAGCACGACAACGATCGAACCTCGCAAGTACTCGACATCAAGAGTAATTTCTATATGCACATATGCAGGGTCACAAACCGTTCCATTGAGGCCATATAAGGTGCATTCTTTCCCATTTCGAAATGCCGATGCCTCTTTAAACGAAAACAAATCGCCGAATGTCAACAGATTCAGAACCGCCGTTAACTCCATAAAGCCCTCTCCGTTCCTGTGGAAATCGAACGATGACAACCTAATTGCCTCCGCCGGAGACCATGACTGCTGCGAAGGGAAAGCAATGACAATAAAAATCACAACAAATGAAAACCCCCACATTCTTATGAACCACAAGCCAGATTTATCCTTATCCTGCTGCAATCCTCAAGCAGCCATATATTGTTGCAACATATATCGGCAACTATAAATACAACATTTCTTTGGCCCACATATTAAAGAGAAATGCACACAACAACGCCTTCCTTTAAAGCACAGAGCTCCAAAATGTCAACACAAATCTCCAAGAATCCTTCCATAGGATGAAATTTGAAGGATAGCCTTAAAAAAATAACTGCTTTGAAGATCTATTGCAAGGAAAATCAATAGAAGCCTCCGATCATTAAATATTTATCCAAATCAAGAGATCTGAAGCTGAGGCTCTATGTAAAATAGGTAAGTAGAGCCATTTTGGAACAATAAACGCAATTGGACCGTGTGCACGGTTGTGCAATATAGTCCTTTGCTTTCTTTCGTCTACAATGCCCCTTCTCCACCATAGAATACAAACATGTGTGTGACCTTGTCTGCATGCATGACACATGTTTGGCGCAACTCACCTGTTTTCATTGAGCGTGCAATAACCTCTTGCCAGTTAACACAAATATGCACGGATCTACACGGATATGCACTGGGATCTACACAGATATGCAAATGAGCTGGATGAGGATGCGAAATATTGGCAGAAAGAGAAAGATGTGTCTCCCTAATACTAGCAACGGGAGCACAGAGGACAACAAAATGGATTTTGCAAGATTCACTGCAAATATATATTTGCAAGATTTGCTGCAAATCATCGTCGAGATCTGCGTTTGAGGAGTTACAACAAACATACTAGGATAACTCATTCCCAGGATGATGATGATAGCAATCAATCGACAAAATAGTGTTGTTTCAACCACTCAATCGAGATTGAACTTAATCGTAAAAGATACGCAAGGATAAGGATTTATTTTCTTGCTTTGCAATCAAATCCGATTCGGTGGTCAGGATCAAGATCCATAAGAAAATCAAAGAAATAATCGACCGTTCTACACATAATTGCCACATAATTTGGAGACTAGGTGCTAGAGCATGGTTGTTGCAGCTGTGGCGTGGAAGGTGAAGAGATGGTAGCGATTAAAACCAGAAGGAAACGAGATCAAAAGTTAAAAAAAATGAAAATATGCATCGAGGTCACTGTTTCAACATGGGATTTACAGTTTCAGTTTGTAAGAGTGCAAAAGATCATTCGCATGGATTCGCAAACCAGTTCTAATGTTTGGTTGTGTTTTATTTGCAGGTTCGAGTTCAAAGTGTGATTTCTAGGTTTATCAAGGAAAGAAAATGCAATTCAATAAGTGGGACACATAGTTTCAGCCATCTGTTTCGGCTTAGCATCATTGTTTTAGCATGTAAGAACAGTTGCATCCACTGTTTCGTCATAGAAACACTCAGTGTTGTTTTTATTGTGCAGGTTGAGGATGAATGCACAATTTTTTTTTTTTTTTTAATCTAAAAAAAATCAAAACTAAAATAAACTCAAAACTTCAACTTACAAAAAAATGTTTTTTTAGCAAATGGAGCGAAAATGATTCGCAAATTAACCATAAAATCGATTATGCATATTGCAAACCATTAATTTCTTTATTCCTGAAATTAATCTAAATCATCCCTATTTTCTGATCCTCGTGATCGCACAAAGCGCGGAGGAGAGCATACTTATTCTAGGTGAAAACAAAACTAAAAAATCTACCTACTTTATGCTAATTAGAATTAAAAATTAGTTACGTGTAATTAAATTTCCAGTGTAGCCACCCACGTAGCAGTAACAACAATATGTTCAGTGGCAATTTCTTGAATGAAAAGTGAAAATATACGAGAGTGAATGAATCTAGTCGCTGTAACAACAAACTAACTAAGTAAAAACAAAAAGACTGATCTAATTGAGTAGTTACTTGGAACCATTGTTCAATAAGGCTTTCGTAGGCACGATTTTCCTCACTTAGATAATGCTGTAACTCCTCTTCATCTTCCTCGATCTCTTGTTCATCATCGGATATGCAGGATTCTTCAGATGTTGAATCTTCAATTGTTTCTGGAGGAGTATTTGAATCTTTGATCCTTGTCAAGATCTCCCCTTCCAAGGAAGAGGAGATCCCGATGTCTGCCAGGATCTGAGTGAGTAGTTCCAAGCTGACACTCATTGTTAAATCATGTTAAAAAGAAGGATTCTTACATTACCCAAATCAAAATGAAAAACTTAAAAAAAACACTCTTGCTAAAACATAAAAAAAAATTACTCTTCACAGTTGCGGAAATTAAAACGTTCCTGATAGTTGGTCAAGGAGAACATGAGAAGTCTCCATTCAAGTAGCTGTTAATACCCCTAGAACCAACACATGTAGATCACACTTGCAAAAATTTAAACTAATCTTGCGGAAATTGAAATTTACACCCTAATTACGCTTGCAGGAATTGAAATTCACACTCTAGAGTTGGCAAGGAGAACATGAGGAGTCTCCACTCAAGTAGTTGTTATGACCCCTTACCAACACATGCAGGAATTGAAATTTACACTACCCTACATGTCCTTACCCGTATGTCACCTCAGAGTTAGGATCATGTCTAATCACACTTGCATAAATTGGAATGAAAAAGAAACTAATACCTCAATCCATCGTGCTTCCCCGACAATGGCACCAAAATGTTAGGCAAAAATATTGTCGTTTAATTCCGTTGTAGTATTTGTCCAACCATTTAATTTGTCAATTTGAGGTTCGTAGGCTTACGAAGCACACACACTATATATGCAGGACTGAAGTAGAAGTAATCTAATCTAAATTGCTGAAATGAAACTAATCTAGGAAAGCAGGAAATTGCATAAAGAAAAAACAATACAACATGTGAAGAGTTAACGACAAATAACATATGTGAGCTCACACAATAAAGCTATCCTGAATTACATAACAATAATCAAATGACAATCATGAAAGCATAACAATGAAAGAATATGAATCAAAGCTAAGAATCCCTTTCTCTTTTGAATCCTAATGACTACTCTAATTCTAATTACATCCTGATTGAATTCTCATGAAGAGAGAGCACTCTCTTTTATACATGAGAGCCTTGAAGATAAGATAACCATCTCATTATTACAGATCCACTATTCTCTCAACCTATTTTCCATTATTACAAAATATAATCCCTTTAAATCCTCACACA
>ML796014.1:487195-506132 GCA_009831015.1 Picea engelmannii | reverse complement strand
GCCTCCTTCCAGTTGCAGCTGGAAAACAAAGGAAGTTGGTGCTTCCAATGAATGTAATTCTTCAATACATATAAGAAAAAACATTCTGTGGTTTTCTCCCGATTTGGGTTTCCACGTAAAACACTGGTGTATTGTGTATGTGTGTGATTGTTTATTTCTTACTACTCATTATTGGATAATAATTCTACATTGATATAAAATTTAAGAAAAAGGATTATAATTACGTTATTATTGATTCACTCCCCCTCTCAGTAATGCAACATAATCTGTGAAGAAGAAGGGCATTTCTTCAGTATTTCAATTTGTTCTCATATATTTCTATTTGTCCATTCATTCACACTATTTAAAAAAAAAAATGATCCTTTTCTTTTTTCATTACCTCTAACTCGGGAGTCTGGACATGGTCAATTCTAGGGATGTTCAGTTTTTTCTTCAATACCTGAATTTATGTGTCTTTTTTTTTCATCAAAGCTTGTATTGAGGCTGCATCTTGTGGATATTCTCTTAGATCCATTACCCATTGTTCCAACCCCTCCACTCTCATCTATTTGGTTTTATTGACTAACGTTTCTTGTTTTAGTTGGTTCCTGATCTTTTCATTTATAGTCTATATATTATTTATCCCAAGAGAAGCTATAATCACATCTTTGTTCAACATTTCTATAGTCTATCTATGTAAGTCCATGTTATCAACTGGATGAACTGAATTAAGATCAATGGAGATGTTTGTGATCTTATTTTTATCCTTTGATTCTAACACTACTATATTCAATTTTGCATTTTCATAATCCAAAACATAAAACATTCTTATCTGAGATGCCCGTTTCTCAAATATTTTAGGAATAATATTGTGTTTAATCTTTGCACCTATTTTTTTGGTAGCCATAAACCAATAAACATGATCAATTTGCTTTGCTTGTTCTGTATCCAATGATTCCTTTCCACTTTGGCTTTCTAAGCTCTAAGTATTTGATGATGATGAAACTTATACAACCATAATAGGTTAGCTTATCATTGGTTTTGATTCATCCTATGATATTTGGTCTTCATGTTCCTCTTGTTATTTTGTTTTTTTCCTTTTAGTTGACCTTTCTTCCATTGTCTATGACATTTTTTGAACTGATAGCATACCCTTTATTTTGTATATCTTCTCGAATTGTTGAGGAGTATTTTCTACAGGTGATTCTAATGGCTAGTTTGGAACTTTCCCCTAAACTTGCAAAATTCTTCGCACATCCTCCCAACTATCTTGGTTAGCCAAAAATCCAACTATGGATTTTTTTTTATGCTGATAAGGAATTAATCCATTTTCAATCCTTTTTTATGAGTCTATAACATGAGGATCATACATCCATATCTCTCCCAGTTGGAATCCCATGTCATGTAGAAACGTTTTTTCTGCCTGCAAAGCTGCTCTAGTATTGATAATAAAAGGACCTACTTCCTTTTTAAGTTTAAATATTTCTCTATAATTTCTTCATACAAAATGAATATAGTCAGAATCTAATCTATGTCCTATGAATTCCAATGCAAAAATTATGGGTGTAAAGAACTTAGGTAGAAGGAAAGTTTTCACTTCAAAGCCATAAACCCTAATTTTTGTATAATTTTCATATATGTACCTCTCCAACTCTTTTGTCAGGACTCATTTGTATAAGTCTTTTACATTCCACAAAGACTCTGGGAGGCATTTCATCATGAATGATCTCGAAAATATTTTACATAGACAGGTTAATATATTTTGGAAAACCAACATTTTGAACATTTTTCCTAACCAGAGAAGTCCAATGAATAACTGAAATTGGATTACCCATATCATATTCAGTTTGAATCCAATATGTGAAAACTTAATGGCTTGAGATAACATAAAAAGATATACTAATTAATATTGATATCTAAAATCTTTGGTGGTTTTGAACTCTCACGGTTGAAGATGAAAATTATTAGCTAAAAATTGAGCATGGTTCAATTTAGTGAAGGATTTTACCGAAGATGCATAAATTGACATCATGAACCCTAGAATATATTCATCAACAACTTAATCATCATCATTTCCTAATATTACAGACATCATATCTTGGTTTGTTATCTTGTTTTCTTATGTCTAAGGAAAACATGTTTTTAGCCAATTAAAAACATAAACTCCTAGCTAATTAAAAACATAAACTCTTAAACAATTAAAAATAATATTAGTTCTTAATTCAAGATCTAAAAAACAATTTTAACCTATAAAATATTTACAAGAAAATCAATATCCTTTGTGATTATCACTAATATTACCTTTAATAAAATAAAAATATTTTATAACAATGATGATACCAAAAAATCTTTCTATATGAAAAAATGAATTAGAAAAAACCACCATAATTAGAATGCAAAGTCCCTCCCATTACTCAACAAAGGATAAATCTTCTTTTCGAGATTCCCGTAACCTTTCAAACTGTGATCATGATGAAGACATGTATACTTCAAATTGTAATACTTTAAATGACTCCAAAGTTATATATTTATATAATTTTATTCTTATATATAAAATACTATAGGATTATATATGTTCATATATAATGTCATATAAGACTATATGTTATGTCACACACATTAGAGGATAAGATTATAAGATTATGGATCTGAAAAACGAGTGAGCACTTTACGCAAAATTTTAGTCGAGAATCTTTCAGTGACTAATTAATTGTATAAGGATTAAAAGGTATATGAATTCATTAATAACAATTCTTTTAAGCAATAATATATAAAACATATGAATTCAAAATGGATAAATCACATGAAAAGATAAGATAGAGAGAAACTGATAACATCCTTTGTGGGTTAAGTTTTGGGACCTACTTCAATTGAAATACAGATCACTTTCATTCCTTCTTTAAACGATGTTGGATATTTTTCACAAGTGTTTACATAAGGGATATATTTTCTTTCAATAAAGATTCAAGAAGACATATCACACTAATGACCCTTCCATACATCAAGAAGAATAATTCCTTACAAAGCAAGCTCTCTCAAAGCTCTTAAGCATTAAGCACTATGGCTCTCTATAGTTCTCTCGGGTTAGCGCCAACAAGACTCACATAAGGAATTATATAGTTTTTCCTCCTCCACATTCAAACAAAGGAGGATAATTCCAAGATCCAAAATAATAGGATCTCATAACTTTTAAGGAAAAACAAAATCCACAATTTTAAGATCTCAAACCAGCTCAATGGAATAAAATGGAAAAGAATCTCAACCACCCAAAAGACTCCCAACCATGCCCATAAAACTCTCAAAGTCTAATTAAAAATTAGCAAATTGGTTATGAGCTAGATTCTTAGATAAAACCAATTTCTAAAATTACAAATTAATGAAAAATAAATGAGCCAATTTTCCACTCAACTATTAATCACTTTACATTTCAAAATCTAAAATTACAAATTAATGAAAAATAAATGAATCGATTTTCCACTCAACTATTAATCACTTTACATTTCAAAAACGAATAAATACATGAGTTTATTCAAGATCATTTAAGGCATGAACATCTCGTAAAACATTAATCAAATAAATGAAAAATCCATGAGACTTATGTCACTTAAAGCATTAATACAAAATGGAGTGAAATTATAAAACCCATCAAAGCATAAATTCACTAATTTTCACACTGTCACCAAACTCCAAGTTCATCATGGCTAGCAAAGTAAAGTTCTTTGAAGTGTGGAGATCCTCCCTCATGAATTATATATGTTGGTTAATATATACATCACTATAATTTCATTTTAACTAGATAGATAATATGATATTAGGGATAAATTTATTGTGGTGAAAACATTTTTTTAATTGAAAATAAAAATAAAAATATTAAATATGGAAAGAATTATATATTTTCATTATAGTAGTATGTAAAATATACTTATAGATAGAACAATTTATTTTTATTTTCAATATATATATATATATATATATATATAAATAAATAAAAGAAATATCTCATTATTAACACTCTTTCTCTCTATATATATATATAATAAAAATAAATAAAAGAAATATCTCATTATTAACTATATAGTTAATAATGAGATATTTCTTTTATTTATTTTTATTTTCAATATATATATATATATATATATATATATATATATTTAGTTAATAATGAGATATTTCTTTTATTAATATTTTTAAATGTTACTTGTCAATTTCATATTGAATATAGAAGGTATTGTACATTTCCTTCCTATTAAATTGTAGAAAGCAAGCACCTTTAGATGCAATAATCAAAACACTATTGTATTTGCTTTTAAAATACTCATAAAAAATAAAAAATAATGTAAAGATAATATGGATGCAATGAATATATCTACTAATGTAGTTCTGGTGAATTATTGATTTGTTAACTAAATTTTCCACAGCCCACTTAAGTTTGTTGATGAAATAATTAATTCAACCAATATAGAAATAAACATTTTAAAGAAAAATCTAGAAGTATCAAATATGTTTTCAAATTGTTAAATCCAAATATGTTGAGGGTTTGTATGACATAGGCAAGGTAACATGCAGAGTGTTTTCTTTTCAAATTGTTAAATCCAAATATGTTAAGGTTTTGTATGACCTAGGCAGGGTGACATGCTAAGTGTTTCTTAGAACACAGTAAATTGGATTTATCATATTGAAGAGTTAGTGATGGATTACTATCTCCTAAATTTTATAGAACCAGCGTTCTCAGTTTTTTCAAAGTATTTTCTTTGTACTCTGACTTGCACTGTTCAAAAAAATACAAATTTCCCTCAAAACGAAAATTTGGATTCCATTGCTGGATCAACAATGATATTATAGTTTGGATATAAATCTTCCTCCATCAAGTAATGTCTCGAAAATATATTTCACGGAGGTTCTCTGTTAAAATTGAGATTTGCCCATCTTTAAACATCACATCCTCATCAAGCTTTTCCACTTTCTTTTCGAATTCTTCTACTTGTTTTACACATCTGTGCCATTCATCTTCTAAACCATTAATTCTCTCATCCTTTGCTTTCAGCTCATATTCCAAACATGCCACATTGTGGACTGCACTGGCAAGCAGATTCTGCAGCCTTTCGAGTTCAATCTTGGAAAGCTCCTGACTCCTTTGTAATGTCGCAACTTCTTCCTTCAGTTGTTCGACTTGAAGCTCTCTTGAATACAATTTTTCTCTCAGAAGTCTGCACGTCAAATTTTGGGCTTTAAGCTCTTCTTGCATCTCACTGGTTGAATACGAAGACCAAAGTTCTTCATTCTCTGACACCCAAGTTGAACCAATATTTTCCATGTCTTGGAATTCACTGCAAGTCATAGAGGCAGTGCTCACACTTAACAGTTCTTCTTGATGGGGTTTTGTGATCAAGTAATCATCCTTTACCTTTTCCTGTGGTGTATCTTGTAGCCCAACTTGTCTTAATCCACTAATAATATTTTCCTGATCGTTGCACATTCTTTGCAATCTTATAACTGAACCCTGTAAAGCATAATTTTCCACTTCTTTTTCATCATAACATCTTTGGATTGATTGTAGATTATCCACTGCTTCATTTGCTCGCCGGCATGACTCTGGCAAGGTTTGTCTCAGCTCTGCAATTTCATTCTTGGCCTCCATTAATCTTGTCTTAAGCTCAATGGACTCTCCAACCGGACTTTTTAAATGGGTAAATTCCTTGTTATTCAAATGTGAAACTTGTCTTTGCAAAGCAATATTTTTCTCTGCCATATCTTGCATTCGATCTTTCAATCGCTTTTCTTCCATCTTGATCTTGACTACCTTATCCTCCCACTCCTTTGTCATTCTATCAAACTCTTTCTCTAATCTGGATTGCAGTGCATTCTTATCTTTTTCTATTAACTTAAGAGCTTCATTGGCAGCACACCTTTCTGCCATCCTGCTTCTTCTTTCACAAGCTACCTGGAGAACCAGATTTCTCTTCTCCTGAAGAAGATTTTTAACTTTCAGCTGCAATAATTCTACCTTCACATTTTCTGATTCTGCCTTCTTATAAGGACTCACTTTTACTGATGATTTTGAAAAGTATTCCATATCTTGCAACAGCAATTGAGCTTGTTCCTCTGCTGCCCTAGCTTTCCTTTCCAACTCTTCATCAGTACTATTGTCATAGTCTTCAATACGACAGGTTTTCAGCCTGCTTCTATCATCCTTGTCTTGCTTTTGTGTCAAATTAACAACCACGCCACGTCCACTTCTTGAAGTGCCACTGATGCTTGGGCTGCACATATCTCTCAGAAGAGGAGATTTCTCTTTGTTCCTCAACTCGGATCCCTGCAATGAGTTTTTGTTCAACTGGGTATGCCAACAGCATTTCTTGATGTCCGTTGTATTGGCATTAACTGAATTCATCCTGCGTTGCTGCTCTTTATCTTTCTTTACGGACTTGGGATTACTGCTGGTTGAATTTGGTACCATGGAACTACTTTTGCTCGAACAACATCGAAAAATCTTCTGCATCACTGTACAATATATAGTATCTGAAAACGCAAGATATATGCAGTCAGAACACCCAGCAGTTTGCTGAAACTTCCAACCGCAGAGATTAATGTCACAATTCAAGATAAACTTCGAAAGATAAACGGTGTGTTTTGAAGGGTATATTATTTCCAAGAAAGCAAGAAATATATATATATATTAATACGAAACAGGGATTTATGAAAATTCAAGAGAGTAGTTTACCGTTGGGTCGGCTGGCTTTCAGGCCTCCCTACAACGTATTCTCAAAGTATGCTCTGATAATAATCTTCAGTATAGTCAATATGCAAGCGAGAAGATTCTGTATAAACTTGCAATCACATTTGCCCCCCATCCCCAGCTAAATTTTCAAAGATATATGGTCAAGTATCACATATAAATTCTAAAGAGGGTTTCTAATAGATTTTGTTGAAAAAAGATATATGGTCAAGTATCACATATAAATTCTAAAGAGCCTAGGGAAGCCTTACAGCTCCAAAAGGGTGAGAAATGGTGTCATAGTGGCCATGGCCATGATGTATCTATTAATTTCAAATGAGCCTTACAGCTCCAAAAGGGTGACAAATGGTGAGTGGACATGATGTATCTATTAATTTCAAATGAGCAAGTCAATCATTTCAAATGAGAAAGTCAATCACTAGTGGAGAATTTTAACAATAAACGGAACAAAGACTCTCATTTGGAAGGATAGCCTGTAGGATTATATAAAGGTCATCAATTTATCTATCTTTTGTATTGGACATATTCCAATGTCAATTCACTTTATATTTTTACAAACAGTTCAGTTCTAATACAACATAAAGAATCAAAGTTTCAAACAATAAAGTGGTTCAACAATAAAGAGGTTAATATTAAGGAGAATTAAAGTCCTAGTTATCCTTTTAAGGATTAATATTGAGGAATGTACCAAAATAGATCAATGTTATTTCATTCTCCAAAAGAAGTGGGAGGGAGTATTAATAGAGAAATTGTATAATATAATTTCTCTATTAATGCTTCTCCTCCCACCCTCTATAGGAGGCATTAATAGAGAAATTATATTATATAATTTCTCTATTAATGTTCCCCTCCCATTATATAATTTCTCTATTAATGCCCCCCTCCCACCCTTAAATTAAATCATCTTTTATAACCAATCCACTACCAATCAAGAGTTCATGCAACATTCCTAGTCCAAGTTGCCCAAATTCTACACATCATAAGGGAACCAACAATCTTGAGTATATCTTGTAGAAAAACAATGATGTCATTGATGAGAAAGCCCACCCTTAATATATCTAAATGCTAAGCAAAGGTGATTATGAATTGGAATAAACATTACAATGGCTCATCTCCAAAGAAGTCCACAATCTACTTAATAGATAACACTACTCCTTGCAATTGGTATCAATAAATCATAACACCCCTTGATCTTTGGAAATGACATATTTCCCATAGGATTAGAGGTATGAGGGATTCACTCATTGAACCTATCACATAGAATGCATGTTTGTGAGATACTAAATAATTCTCTTAATTTGATTCGATATTAAATAATACCTCATAAAATCCTTTTGTTAAACCATCCTCCCAATACACATTTCCAATAAAAAATACCTTAAATATTTCTCTACATAGCACGGGAATCTATTTTTTCATAACATTTTTAATACCCCTTTTTATTTCTACCCTTAGTATGCTAAGATGACAACACTTATAAGTCATAGATGAGGATTATGCAAAATGGACTACCGTTTATTTTCATTTTTTCTTTCTTGTTTTAATTTAACCAACAAACTAACTAGAAATTAATCGGGATTTTTAAAACATTAATTTCTTTGCATCATCCAATAAGATAAAAAAATGTCTAGGAGAAACAAAACAAAATGAATAGTAAGGAAGAGTTTGTATTTTAGTCATCAATATATGAATGTCTACATGACACTTAGCAAGAATGTGAAAATCATTTCTAGAAGCTACATGTACAAATTATTATGACCCATTTTTTATTTCTATCAAATGGGGATTTATTATAGAGTCCTTCCACCATGTAAAAATATTGATTTTGGCTAGGGCCATATTGATGGGGGAATACAAATATCAAGTAAATATGGGAGAGTTGGAGGACATATCAAGCCTTATAATGACCAAGAAACTATGTCAACTATTGCAGATGTAGTGAGATATTTTAGTGTTGCAGTGATGGTTATAAACATTGATAAACATAGAAGAATAAGAGAGTTTGATAAGATAGAACATGTAATTATGGATCTTGAAAACAAGACCCCTCCCTTCACATGATACCTTATTAAGATATTTGATACCTAATTCTACCCTTCCCAAACCACCATATCTATATAGTTTTGATATATTAAATATACCCCATTGACCCCTATGTATTACACAATGTTTTTCTTTCAATTTTTAAAATTGGAAACCCTCCAATATGAATTCACATATAATAAATTGCATCATTGGTAAACTCCTTGTGATCAGAGAGAGGGTTCTATAATTTCCAAACATAGAAAAAAGGAACCACGTCAACAATTTTTCCAAATCAATGAAATGGAAAGTAGAATGTAAGTAGAATGAGACATAGTAAATATCAAGAAAAATGTATAGTTTTGCTAAGAATCATCAACTATTTTGTAAGTTAAAGATTTTTGGCCCAACAACTTTGGATTTTCCTGTAGAACTTTTGAAGACACCATTATCACACATTTGATAGAATCAATTAGCTTCTTTGAAAGTCTTTTTAGTGTTGTTGGGTGTTCATTAGCGATTAAAAAAAAAAAAAAAATGTTTTGGTTGGTCAATGTTGAGGATAAATGTGCTTAGTTAGTTGATCTTTTCATTCAATTATTTCTAATTACTTTAAAATTTTGAAGTTTATATAATTTTATATTTAAATTTATAATATAGTTTTTTCACCAAATAATAACTTGGAGCTTTGCCATGTTGAAAACTAGGTGTGTTTTATTTCTATATTAATACAATGAAACAAGGGTAAGTTGCATAGTAATTAGTCATTTCCTTCATGAAAGTTAAGTAGTTAAATTTACTCATTTCAACTCTTTAGCTTTTCCTTGTTTGAACTCTTTAGATTATACTTGTTTCAATTCTTTGGAAATAGGTAGGACATAGTGAATTGATTAAGTGTTCATATTTTCTCAGTAATTAGATATCAATCATGTCTCACAAAGGATAATTTCCCTACGAATGCACAACATAATGCAATTAAACCTTCCATAATTATTAATAATGGAAGTAAAAGGAAGGACTACATATCGTGGTTAAAAAATTAATGTAAGTAATTTTTTCAATTCTTCAACTAATTAAAATATCTTACGAGCAAATGTTGATAGGAAAGGGTATGATCAAAGAGTGACCAAAATTGACAACAAAAGAATACTAGTCAAATTAACAAAGAAGTCCTATAGAGAAGGAAAAAACATGGGACCTCCAATGAAGACGATGAGAAGATGGCTAAGCTAGAGATAAGATCACATAGGCTAAGGTGTGAGACAAGAATGTGGAAAGTGTAACATCCCTTGATTTAAAATCCCATTAGCAAAACAAAAATAAAAAAAAGAAAATTAAAGAAAATTAAATATTTTTTTTTATGTCATACATAGTATATCACACTCAAAAAAAAATCCTACAACATGCCCTGTATCACACTCATTTATTTTCCATGCTATGTGCAACTCATAATTCTGGTGTATCATTGAAGATATTTCTTCTTGTGTGAAACTTTTTATCTCACTTCTTAAAAGTTTGAATGGTGCGGTGTGTCGTGACATATTTAACTTCCAATGCACTATATTGCAACTATTAAAAATTTAAATAATCATAGAAAAACTTATTCTTTCATTTTGATCTAGGTGGATAGTAGTAACCACCCACATGTTCCAATAATTCATAATGGTTCCACATCTTGGAATTTTTTCTATGGTTTTTTGGTTTGCCAAATTCCAATGTCGTTTTGAGTCCCTAAACCACATTGTTTTGGAAAGACAGTGCATAGAATGTAGATAAAGGAACATGTTAGGTTGAACGAAATGTGTACTTATTGGCTAGACCTTTCCGATGAGGTACCAAGTGCCTCAAATGGATATCAAATGAAAACGTTACGCCCTCAGGAAGTTGACTTATCAACTAACCACGTTGGGGCCCAAAAACATTTTGGCATTTCATCTTCTAGGGTTAGGGTTTTGGATGTTTAGGGTTTTCTCATTGATTCTTTATGTTAAAAGGCCTTCTTCGGCCTCTTTGTAATCAACTTATTTTGAATGAGTGTGGTCAATAGATCTCTCTCTTCCGAGACAAGATACCACCATTCTAGATAGCTTGTGTGAGTTTCATTTTACGGTCTTTTGTATTCTAGAAAGTCTTTAATAGATTTTGAGTTTAACTATATTATTGTGTTTCTTGCAATACCTTTGTGTGTTTCCTTGTTATATCTATTCCTTCATGTCATTCTCAATATAATACGGACTAGTGGTATCAAATAAATCTACTCTTTGTTGCTTCTTTGTGCATGTCCATGTTGACGATTAAAATATTAGCGATGAATTTTCCCGCAAAGTATTGCTAAAGCGCTATTATTTAACTATGCTAATAATATAATACTAGTAGGTGGGACCCCCTTGTAGACTAGAGGCACAAGGATAAACATATTACACATGTTTTATTGTTTTTTTTTATGCTTCCTACACAGTCCTACATTTTTGACGATGTATTCTTGGTTTCTTTGACGTGATAATAGGTGGGTGATGCATTTTTGTGGAATGCTTTTTGCGGCAAAAAATAGTTTTATGTTTATGAGGAGCATGTTATTTACAGTTTCTATGATTTAAAATTGTTACTAATCCTTATGATCGATTACGTCGCCACATATATGCAAGACATATTTTAATGGTAGCATGATCAAAACAAAGAAAAAAAATTATGAAAAGATCCTAAAGTGTAACAAAGGGAAAGAAGTTATATATTTGGGATATAATAAAAGACTATATATAAGTTCAAATGGAAAGGTTAAGGGATATTAGTGTTATTCCTAACTATTATTCTATTTGTTGGTTAATGGACTATGCGAATTTCATTAAATTTGAATGGAGGCGTGTATAACATTTTTAATATGTATTATGGCATGGAGTTATGGAAAGGGTTAACGTGTAAACTATATTGGGTGGCACATTATGCAATGGGTATGTCTCAGATTTCATGATGGTTTGGAATTGAATAGGCATTGGTGATATGGTTTAATTGTTGGTGAATGTGATGCTTATTGGGTTGTCTCGTACTTCGAATTGAATGGGCCAGGTGATGGAAGTGACATGCATTTACTGCACTTCCCTCCATACTTTCCCTATTGAGCATCACCCTAACATTGTTTCATTGTTTCATTTTTTGCTCTGTTGGTTGTGAAGCTTCGTGTTTTCAGGTTTTTGGAAGAGAGGCCTGACCAACTCACCATTTAAGAATTTTTCCACATGTATGATTCTTTTTCTCTCCATCCATGATGTATTCTTTGTTGTATGAACCAAATGATGGCTTGGTGATGCTTGGATTCTATGTGTTCTTGAGAATTTTGACTGTGGAACTGTGTGTTATGGATCTCTGTGGTGATTGTAAATTGTTCGAAATTATAATCAGAGAAATGGGTGTTATTAAGTTACGCATTGGTGGTTTCTTCGTCAGTATGAAATTTATGATGAGTCTCTATGGAATAATAATAATGGTTGCGCCATATGGTTCTGGGTTGATGATTGAGGGTTTCTGTTCAATGTATCACTATCTGTTAACTTGTTTCCTCTTAGGTGTTGTGGTAACCCTCACCCAGTCGCAAATAAATTGTCAAGAGTCATTGTGTTCTTTTCTTCAAACCCCGAGTGGTCTTGACGGCCACTCTTACTGTCTTTTCATAGGAAGCATCCCAAATTCCAGTATTTCTTGGTCACCCAAATATTAACACAGGTCTGTGTGGGTTTTTGATTGATACAAGATTTATCTTGGCGCTCTGTCAAAGGGATGTGTGTATCTTCACTGTTGTTTCTATCAAAATTTATTAATCTCCCAAGTGATTGGGAAGAGACATTGTCACTGTGTTTGAACACCCACCTCTATTAAGATTAATCCTCACCTCTTCTCTACAAGTGTTAAATGCACCATGTGCACTGGGTTATTTTACTCTCACTTGTATTTTCCCTCCTCAAGTGTTAACTATTGGTTTCGATACTGATACTTGGAGTGATAAGTAAATACTGCATGGCTCACTATTGTGTCTTTTTCGAAAGGTATTTTTTCCTGTGGTTAATATAAGTCTCAAAATACCGTCAACTCTCTGTGTTGTTGTTTGAAAGATGAATGAGCTCTTGTTTCTTCCCTACATTTGATTTTGACAGTGCCTGATTTAGACTCAATTGTCTTTTCTCACCTTGGACACATTCCGGGGTTGTCAATTATTGGGTATCAGTGAAATGGTTATGGAGGTCTTTAAAACACATGCTCTCTTGTCGAGTCTTTGTCTTGTCCTTGTATGGTAAAATTGTTTGAATAAGAGTGAAACAAGAACTTTCATACATTCAAGGGTTATCTTCCTATTCGTTATGCTTTCGTTCACTATGTTTTATACAGTGTGGTGTTGATTGCATATGAAAACACATGTGTGGTTTTTGCTAAGCCAAATCAGGGTTCTGGCAAGCTTAAAAATGATGCTTGTGTTTAGTCTGGTTCTGTTCACTTCATATATTATATTGGAATCATCGTACAAATTACCAATGGTTTTAAAAAGAAAATTGTACTCACATAGATAAGGCTCGGGGTTTATGTTTTGGTTGACTATTGTTTCATTTCAATATTTTGTGATTGATATGATGAAGACTGTGTATAATCAGGCATGCCTTGAAGTCTGTTCACGTTTTGAGAAGAGACCTATGTACATTTTAATTGGGCCCAATTGTTGATTGGTAAACAGTGGATGTTGATTGTTATCCTGCTGCATTATGGATTATTAGGGATAGATGTCAAGCATATTGCTATGCATTTTTTGATTATTTTTAAAAGAAAAAAATAAAGAAAGAAGGGATCATCGTTTTATTAAACAAGACTGTTGAAGGGAAAGGTTTTTTTATAAGTTATGATTGCACAGACAGTTATTAATTAAGGAATTCTAGGAAGTTTAATTATTGGAACATCAAGCAGTTTGGTATACAATTGAGAAACAATGAATGTTGGTGCTTTTTAGATTGATTTTAATACAGAGTTATGATTATTGATTATTTAAATTTTTTTATGAACAATATCCATTAAATCCCCTACCATTTTCTCACTTTTTCTCTCATAATGAATCCCCTCACAATCTCAAATTCACTTTGCATGCCCTGTTCTTAAAATTAAATGAAAACTTTGTATTACAACATTTAAAAATAACACATATATGGATCACAATTGATATGATTTTGTTATTGTAACATGGTCGATTGTTTAATAATTTGTTGGGAAGTAATCATGTTTGTACTCCCTTTAATTTTATAACTTTTCTGCTCAATACAACCCCCTTAGATATCCTAGAATCCTTATTCATTCCCTGCTCATTGATAATTATTAAATGGATTTTATGGATTTGATTGCATGGGTCTGATGTGATTGCTGAGCCAAAATTTGTTTCATATTAAGAGATATCGTGTATGGTTTTTTTAAGAAGCTAGTTGCTAATAAACACTTCATAAAGGATGATATTTTTCAGCAGAGGAAGCCATGGACAAAATAATAGGGGCAACAAGAATTGGAGCAGAGGGCCTAGAAGGTCAAGATTCTTGATACATTTTGATGGAGATCCATGAGAATTAAACCAACTCTTCCAAGCTAGATTTTTCAATTTGATTGGACAAGGGGTATTCCAACCTAGGCCAAAAATCCCTCCCTTCCAACCCCAACATGTCCTGGGTATCCCTGATCCCCCTTATGTTTCATTGAAGCCTGAAGTTCCTGAGAATGACAGATGGCATGAGATTTTTCACTCAACAGTCTCCCAACATTGTGGCAGGCCCAATTTGTCTCTACCTGCTCCTCCTCCACCGGTTAACCCAAATGTCCAAATTTCCTCTGCACAATCACCTGTACATTCCTCCCACGCAAGCAAAAGACTCAAAATTGAAGCTGACCATGTGCATGAAAAAGGAAAATCCAGTGTCTCCCCCTCCTCTCTGTCAAGTGATCCATCCAAATCTATTTCATCTAGCATGCACTTGAGAGATGATTTTTCTCATTTCATCAGTGAGATCAAGCCTAAAGGCTCCACAGAGCCTAAGGCTAATTCAGGAAGGTCAAAGGGAGACAACAACAACAAAGAGAAAATTGCGTCCCAAAGTGACAAACATGGTTTTTGAGTATATTATTTTATTGATTTGTTTAGAACAATTGACTGTTGAAGTTTTAGCAACATACTATTTTTGGATATTTTGGATATTATATGTTTGGATATGGTTGAAAAATATCATTGATATTTAATTTTCAAATTATGATAATGATAATGGGAGCCACAAGGAGGGATGTGTTTGATGTATTGACTAGTTATGTTTGTTTTTGTTAAGAAACTAAAGGGAGTCACAAGGGGTTCCACCTACTAGTTATTATTTATTAAAAGAGCTTTAAATTATATTAATTCTTCCCCTAAGTAAAAGTTAGTTGAGTTTTGGATAACTTAACTAAAAGAAGTAGTTGAACTACTTCAACTAATTTGGGATGCATAAAAGAAAAATGAGAAGGAAGAACAAGGGCATAATAGAAGGAAAAAGCATACTAAGGTTTTCTCTTAAGTTTTATTGAGATGGTTCAGTTTTCATTCATTATTTAATTCATTAAAAGCTTAATTCTCTTTTATGACAGCAGGGTCCTATTGTAGACAACAAGATTCAAAGCTGAACTACATCAGTCAAACACTTGTTTTCAGAGGTGTTGATCTATATTTGATAGTATTTGTAGACTTGTATGTTTATGAATTAAATTTCATGACTGATAAAGGATATTGTGTAGATTCGAGTGGGAAACAATATGTGGCAAGTTGATCCAACTTTTAAAGTTCAGTTTTTTTTACTTTCTGTCATAATCTTTTTGTATGGTTTTCATCAGGACTTCTAAGTTTGACTTTGGTCCAAACTCCCTCATGGATTTTTGCAAAGAGAACGATTCTTTTGATTTCTTGGAATGAAATAAGCGATTGTTATTTTGTCTCATCTGTGTTAATATGTGACTTGGTATTTTTATTTTGCCTCCACATTTACTTTTGCATCTATTATATTCAGAAAATTATATAAAAATGTTGACCTTTTCAACAATCTTCTATTTTTAAAAATGAGCCTAAGGCCTTGTAACTAATACTTGTGGATTATGAATTGAATTTTGAGGCTATAAACATAGGGTGATATTCTCGTCTATCTTTCCTTAACCAAGCAAGATATGAAAATGCTTGAGTAAGATTATTTCATATATTTTCCTCAACATTTATTTGGCAACCATACTAGGGATCTCTTCCATATCTCTTTGGTTGATTTTTATGCTTGATTATCATTGAATATATTTACATTTCTGATATTAATCCTTTGATTGTTTCATTTCTTAATGAATGTACATGTTGCAAGGCAACTCGATATTGAGCCTAATCTTCAAGATCAGACCAACATTGCTTTAAACTTGTTTAATACCATCTTAGATACTGCTAATACCCGAGTTGAGGTTAATTGCTCATGGAAAACAATTGAACAACACATAAGTGTCCAAGAACATTGGGAAGCTAGGAAAAGACAACCTAGGAATCATCCATAGCTTTCTTTTTCCTACAATTTTGATCTTCTTTTCATGTCCTTAGACCCTTGTATCTCTAGAAGAAGAAGAGGTTTATCACTATAAATTAATCCTATTGCTAAAATAGGAAGAAGGAACGTTGTTTTGTCAACCCAACAAAGTTATTTGAGGAGAACGTTGTATGATTCATCTAGTTCATCTTTCTCTCCCTTACCTATCATTCACAAGATGGCATCTAGTGGTGGCTCTGGTGGCACTAGAGGTGCTTCTTCATCTCAATCTCCATCCTTGTCAATGATTGGTAGATTATATAGTCACCAAGTCCCTGTCCAATCTACTACAAACCCTTCCAAAGTCATTAAAAAGTATGGGCTCTTTCATTTTGAAGAGGATGATATAACTACTCCATGGCATGTTTCCTCCCCTCTTAACCTAGCACCTGCTACTCAACCACTTCCTAAATTCAAAGAGAATATCCTTAGGTTTTCAGGGAATAACAATGTCAGTACAAATGAACACTTGGTGACATTTTCTAATTCCTGTCACAACATAGGAGCCAATGCCAACGATACTTGTATGCACTTCTTTGTGAATTCCCTTGAAGGGAAGGTTGTGGTCGATTTCTTTGACCTCCCTCCTAGTATTTTATCTACTTGGGAGGAGTTATTCTATTAGTTCAAATTTACCTATGGGAAATCCAAAATCCCAACCGAGAAGTTACGGGAGTACAAAATAATCATTTATAAGGATGGTAAGACTATCAAGTTGTTCAACTTGCGTTTCACCAAATTATACAACCAAATCCCTGAACTCATTCGCCCTCAAAACCAAGATGCTTTCATGAATTATTATAATGAATTCCCTTCCCCCTATCATCATAGGCTTGAGGAAAAAGCCATTGATAACCTTGGTTCATCTCTGCACACTTTCTTAGAGTATGAAGAACAACTTGAAAGAACAGGTCTTCCTAGGGGAGACCCAATTAAACAAACATACATGTATGCCCTCTTAAAACTTGTACAAAACATGAATAATTGAATTATAGTGTATGAGATGAAAGGAAATGTCCCCTCTCTTACTCTTGAAGATTCATCTTCTTTTGGAACCCCCTTTAGAAATCCAAATGAAAATAATTTTCAGCCTAAAGCTATCATGCCTCGTAGTTGGTGTAACTTTTGCGAGGAACACCATGAGGAAAGTACATGTGAGGTAAATAAGAGTGTCAGAGATAAAATATTTCGTAAGAGACCTGAAACTACTATCGTTGTCCTAGACTTTGTAGAGCCATAGGATGTCATGATCATAAATACTAGGAATAAATCCTATGCTCCCAAAATCAAATATTATCCTCTTTTCACTTCTTCTAGCCCAAGATCATATTCACGAGCTTCTACTGTTCAGGTTCCTAAGGCTCCAGAAAATCAAGGAACTACCTCCCCTCTTCCCTCTTCCAAATAAAAAATTATAAATCAGTTGGCCAACATCAAAGAAGATGCTACCCTCCTAGACATGGTTGTCGTCCTTGAACAACAACAACATCTAAAAGATTTCATGGAAGGAGAAGATCCCATTGTAGTCGACCTCTCTGAAGAGGTAGATGAAGAGGATTCGGTTGTAAATAAAGTAGGTGTACATAACTTTAGACATCCTGTAAAAAAAACCCCATTTTATATTTCTGTAAAGATTATGGATAAGATTGCCCATTCTTGTCTCATCGACGACGGTTTGGGCACAAGTGTAATGTAGAAAATTATTATGGAAAAGATAGGATTGTCTTGTACAAATGAAAAAACAGAAGCGTGCTCTCTTATAATAGTTTACAACAAATGACCATAGGTGAAATCAAGGATGTGACCTTGGTTTTGTGCGTGCATCCTGAAATAAGGGAAACCCTTAATATTCAAGTAATAGATATGCCAATGAGTAATTACTCAATCATATTAGGAATATATTGGCAATCTTTGACCAGTGGATACCTCTCACTCAATCAATACATTTTGACGTTGATCTGCAAGAACTAAATCAACTTTTTCAAGATGGGTTCTTCAACCTAGTTGGCCAAGGGATTCTCCAAACATGAATTAAGAGGCCTCCTTTCCATCCACATAAAACATTATTTGGTATCTGTGTTCCCCCTCATGTTTCTATGCATCTAGAACCACCTGCCAATGATGGTTGGAAAGAGATCGTCCATCATCTTGTTGCACATCATAATGGTTGGCCTATAGTATCGTTGTCATTTCCTCCTCCTCCACTGATCCGGATTTTATGAGCAGAACGAAATGAATACAGATTATTAATAGGTGCTTAACAAAAATAACAGAGATACAGTAAAACTGGTTTTCTATTAAATAACGAAATAAGCTGAAACTATAAAAATGCAGCGGAAACAAGCTTGTTGGAATGGTGGCGGCTTATCTCTGAGAAGAGATGTGACGGCAGCGCGCATTCGCAAGAAGATGGTTACAATGAGGCTCTGAAGGCCTTTTTACAATAAACAGGAATGCCAAAGGTCCTAGACATCCAAAAACCTAACCCTAGGAGATGAAGCGCCAAAAGTCATGTGGGCCCCGTTTGGGTAAGTTGGTGCATCAACTTCCCGGGGTCGTAACTTTTGCATACGATCTCCGTTTTAGGCGTATGATAGCTCGTTGG
>ML796014.1:451059-487145 GCA_009831015.1 Picea engelmannii | reverse complement strand
TTTTCCAAAAAAACATCGTTTAGGGCCTCAAAATGGCCCCGGAAGTTAAAAACTGCTAAAAATAGTAAATTACCAAAATTGCCAGAAACATGTTTTGGGCCAGTTGGAGAAGGTGGGTGGCCACCGATATCCACCTGGATCATCCACCTCCATTCAATCCAAATTCCTAGGCTGATCGTAGTTTTTTTACTTTCCAGTCCTCACCTGCAAGAAAAAGGCTCAAAACCACCATGCTCGAACCGAAGATTGATAAAGGGAATAAAATGGCCAATTCCCCTAGCTCTTTCAAAAATTCCTCTAAATCTGTGTCCTCCATATTCACATCAAAGACAACTTCTCCCAAGTCATCAACGAGATCCAACCTCAAGGTTCCAATCAACCTAAGGCTGCAATAGAAAGATCAAAAGAGGGTAGTAGTGAAAAGAGTCAAATTGCCTCTCATAGAAAATATGGATTTTTATGTTGTTATTGGTATGGAAACAAACTTTTTTTTTTGGACAACAAGTATATATTTAGACATAAGTTTTTGTATAACATGGATATTATCCTATTTTTGGTCAATAGTCATGTTTTATTTTTCTTAATAATAAATTGTTTGACTGTTTATGTGAATGGGAGTTACAAGGAAAATGTTGGAGCATATCTTGGGTTATTATATTTCACATTATTCTGATTATTGAACTCAATAAAAAGGGAGTAACAAGGAGATGTCATATTTTGTTGAAATTTAACAAAGAGATTAGGAGTCCAACCTATTTAGTTATTATTTAATAGACCCATATTTATTTTATTATTATCTATTTGTCTCAAACTAGTGGTTAGTATAATTAAAGCTTAACAAAAGAAGATGGATCCTGATCTGGATCCGAAACGTCGACAATCTATTGACTACACTGTGGCTTTTCCGATCCAAACCGAAAATCCCACCCACAACAATCTCACTCATCAAAAGAAAAGTAGTTGAACTACCATAACTTGGTTGAAGAAGAATAAAATATCAATCAAAAGAAGAGACCAAGAGATAGAGAGAACAAAAGGATAACTTTTGATATAAGGTTTTCTCTATACTTGTGAGATATTTCTTTTTCTTCATTCATTCTGAGTTTACTAGAAAGATAAACCATCTTGATGACAACAAGGTCTTATTGAAGGCAACAAGATTCAAAACTGAATCATATCTGTTAGCACTGAGAGTCACCCTGGATTGCGGGAGGATAAGTCCAATACCCATCAGAGTTTTTGGTGGATGTTGGTTTTATATGAGTGGAGGTCAATAGAAAAATATCAATATATGAATGATGTTAAACATAGAATTGGACAATAAATGCACAGGGAAGTGATAGCCACATCAACTTCAATCAGTGATTTGAGTTTAAGTGTGAGAAGAGGGAAGACTTAGTGAGAAAGATGGACATGACTGCTATGAGCATCAGGCTTTCAAGCAACTTGGAGAAAAAAAACTCAAACTCAATATCACTCTTGAGCTCAAGATTTAGACACTAAATATGTCCAAACAACACTGTCACAACAACACAATGATCAAACCTACATCACAATGCAGCTACAAAAACTTGACTGGATCCTCCATGCCCGAGCCATTCAGTGTAAGAGGGAATAAGATAACAAGGGAGATAACTAAAAATGGTCACGATACCAATGTAATCAAACCTACATTACAACAACATAACAACCCTCGACTCGATCTTCCATGCCCGAGTGTTTTAGCATAGTTTTGTTTACAGAGATATGAAAAGAAGACAACTTTTGTTAACATGAAAGTCTCAAATTTGATACATAACCAGAGAATAGTTCTGGCATCCAAACATTACAAAATAGGGAGCTCCTCTCAACTAGTTGACGACCTTAACAAAATATCAAAACATTTATACTCAGACCAGTCCACCACTAGTAGGAGTGTGACCTGGCTACTACATTCAAAGCCTTGCATCTAAGCAGTCTTCTGTCAGACTGTGCATGTATCCTTCATTCAGACACGAGCTCAGATCTTCATGGGTTTGTAGGAAAATATGTCCACAGGGGTACCATGAGCTGACGGTTCAGTCCCCACGGCCGGGCCTTCCACCACCAGTCGAAGTTTCAACCACCAACTCTATTTTCATTAACTTCTTTTCCTCAGGGACTCAATCAAGACTTAAAGTTCAGTGGGTGGCCATGTGATGCCCTCAGATAGGATTTCATGTAAACATGTGATTACGGGGCTTCTCAAAAGTGGTTTGGGTTCATACCTCTTTTGGGCCTACAATCCACCGCCTTTTGCCACGTAGCACTTTTTCCTTACCATGTTTCAATTGTCGGACCACTCAAGAAAATTAGCTCCCGAGTATCTTGCATCCTTGCAATGGACAATGGTCATTGATCTCATCCCGATATGAGATCTAGGTGCACCTTCTATATTTAGCACCACTTCCAAGCTTAACCGCCCGCCAAATTTACAATCTACCAAACTGCGCCCTGGGGGGGGATGTTAATTTTGACGTTGCACAATAACACCTCCTGGAGGATAATATGACGTGGTGGCCTAATGTCACCATGCTGATGTGTCATGAAAGAGAAGTGACATGTGTCACTAAGAAAGAAGCAAATTATATGCCCATGGCTGCCTGGACTGAGTGCCATGTGTCATTGCAGAATAGGTGCCAGGTGTCAGGACCGACGAGTGTGCCACATGTCCACACTAATGACTGCCACATATACTCTTAAATCGACAACAAATATCTCTTTTGGGTCTCTGGGATCTGGGAAAATCAAATCTCAAACCTCGCCTTCCTTCAATGCTTTTACCCGGAGCTGGAAATCTATTGACGTGTGGCCCTCACAGATTGATGATTGAGAAATACTTCAGGTATCTAGGCTCTGGGAAAATAAAATTTCAAACTTATATTTCTCATGAAGCTTGCGGACCTCTCCCACATGTCCCCACTGATGGATGGTCTAGATTCACTTCAGGACTTCGGCAGCTTCGACACTTTGGGCATTTGACACTTCGGGACTTTAGGCCTTCGACACTTCGGGACTTCGAACCCTCAGCGGCTTCGACACTTCGGCACTTTGGGACTTTTGGCCTTCGACACTTCAAGACTTTGGGCCTTTGAGAGCTTCAACACTTTGGAACTTCGGCACTTCGAGACTTCCGGCCTTCAGGACTTCGATGCTTCGACACTTTGGTACTTCGAAAACTTTGACACTTCAGGGCTTCAGCACTTCGGCTCTTTGACACTTTGAAACTTTTCAATACTTGACTTCCATGATTCTCTAGAGTGCCTAACTCTTAAGTGAGGGATCTTCCTCCATGTGTCCCCTTGCTTTGGATGGCTCAGATCATTTCAAGAGTCTGGTCTTTATATCTTCGGGACATTTGCGCACTTCTTACTTCGAAACTCTCGAAGCCCATTTCCATGAACCATTGGATCGATTGCCACATATCCCCCTCAAGATCAATGGCTCATGCTCACTTCAAGCCTTGAGGACTTCATACCTTTCCCATGGTGCTATACTTCGTGCAATTTTAAGATTCTGAATGCACATGAGCCACTAATATGAACTTCACAGGGGATCTCCACCGTTGAAAAATGAACCCTGCATTTTAAGCTTGAAAATGGGCTGCCTTGAATGATGCACCTTTGATCTCAAGGCTGATACCTACGTAAGAAAAGGAATATTTCATCTTGTTACCTTTTGACAACTTTATGTGATAACATTTGGCTCCACGGGGGATGACATGCTCCCTGCAAGCTGCCAAGAACGTGCAGTTCCAATGCCTGAGTTGTTGGGCTATGGAGTCGAGCTCAAGACATTCGCAGAAGAAAACAAGGAGATATGTACAATACTCTATTTACCAAAATAAATAAAACACACATGCTTCGGAAGGATCTTATTTATGTACAAACCTACACTGATTGATTTTTTACAACGTGCTAGGTGAAAACAGACTTCCACCAGAGCCACTCAAGTAACCTCCTAACTAAAAAATTATTTACTTTGTCACTGATCAATCAAAGATAATTAAACTGTAATAGAAAACCAATTACATTTTTTATCTCTCCTCCTAGTGTTGAAAGTAAGACAAATTTGGGAGGCTTCAATACCTAGAAAAAATGCAACTCCATGAACTCCCCTCTAGGGTCATAAAATAGGTGATAAAACTTACTGGGTTGGAAACAGAAAGCATGCTCTATCTTATAGCTTCTCTAATCTGGATGAATGCCGGTGGAAATCATAGGTGAGTGAAATGTTGATGTAGGCTACTGATCCACTAATTCTTTGTATGCTCCGATAACATCAACTAGCTGAGGTCAAGAAATCTCTTCACGTATATCAATGAATGGGTGTTTCTCCTTAACATGATTCTCAGTGTTTTTTGTGGGCCCAGGATGGATGATTTCCACACAATGTTTTTCCTCAATGTATAAAGGAAAAGGCTCTATAGTATGGTCTTGGAAATATTTCATATCCACATCAGAATCTAATTCATAGACGTCATACATAGGTTGGTTTCTCCCCAAGTCAGTAAAATGTAAGGTAAGGATCTGTTGTTCTTCCTATGAGTACTCGTCCAACATGGGTGAGAGAAGAACTCTTTTATATTGCAAAGAAAAGTGAGCAACCTATGGATTTTCTCTTCAATCCTAGGTGAAATTACATCATGGAAAACCTCTTGAAGGAAAAGAGAAGAATCCTTCTCCACAACTATCTCTTCTTTTAAATCCGAGACAGTAGGGGTATCAGGGGTAGAAAATGATACATCTATGGTCATGCAATCATCGACACTATCATAAATCATATATGGAAGGCCTTATTCATGGGGAATATAAAGAGAAAAAAATTGATTCACAGCCGCAAAATACTCACTTCTGTCCTCACTTTCTCTTTTGATCAGATCTTCAGTAGACTCATCTCATGAGAAAGACTCTATCATATGTTGGATGTGGAATGGAAACTTCTTACAAAAGTCATCCAAAATAAGATGAGACAAGTAAATCCTCTCGTAATATGAATTTAAAGAATCGTGAAAATCCTTCAAAGGATGGGTACTATTAGCATGGAGAGATTGACACCATTCACGAGCATCTCCCTCCAAAGAAAATTTGAACATCTTGATCAAGACATCCTCGTGAACAAAATCATCCTCAACCATGCATATATGAAAATTGAATAAGTTCTCACCGGGATGGTCATGCTCTCTTCCTCTAAATCTTGAAATATAAACATTCCATTCATTTATAGCCGACACTGGATGTGGAAAACTGGCTATAGATGAGAATTTGAATGGGGAAAACCTCTGGTCTAGGATAGCTTCCATAGGAATTTGATTTTCCTCCCTTCAGTAGAGTCACCAATAGATTTTTCATAGTGGAGTCAGCATGGTGAAAGATAATCAATCAGAACAATGTGTCCAACTTTAGTTCACAATATAAAACTGGATCTCCACAATGTCGTTCTTCCCAAGGGGATTTTGAATCTGGGACAACAACAAAAAGCCTTCTTGAGAAATCTTTCTTGTCGCAATAATCCCCTCTGAGTCAGCTTCAAGTGTGGCCAGAGGTGGATGTGGAGTAGACCTCGTGTGTCCGCTTTTAGGAGCCACAACTGAAACAGTGGAGTCGCCAAGTGCAAGTTGCAATCTTCAATTCAATGATATCTGATGCACCTTCAGGATAAGAATTTCTTTGTCGTTCTAACCGATGAAAATGTCTTCAATTCATTCCCTGACAATGACTCCAATAATGTTAGCACTGAGATTCACCCTCAGATTGTGGGAGGATAAGCCCATTACCCATCATAGTTTTTGGTGGTTGTTGATTTTATATGAGTGGAGGTCAATGGACAAAACTCAATATATGAATGATGTTCAACACAGAACTGGACAAGAAATGCACAGGGAAGTTGTAATATCCCCTGGCAGAGCCCCAGTTGTAATTATGAATTGTAAACATATTGGATAGGATGGTGAGCTGAGTTATAATAAGCTAGGAGGCTTATGTGGTGATTAGGCCAGAGAGCCTAGATGCAAAGGCCAATGAGCCTACTATTGTATATATGTAAATGCTCATATATTTAATATAATTACATTGTTGTGTGTTGACTGACCACAAAGAAAGAGTGATGGGGGACTAAGCTTCCCCAAGGTTGGGTAAGGGAGGAGGCTAAGTGTGTGGGCCTAAGGGCTAAGCTAGGGGCCTTACCTATAAAGGGGATAACAATTTATTATTATTTCCTAAAGGCTAAGGTGTAAAATTGACCAAGTGTTGTCCTAAGTTCCTTGAAAAGGAATGTATGCTAAATGGAGTGCATGCAGATCCAGGAAGACAGGTGTCTACCTGGGTGCATACAGTTAAAACCCAAAGATTCAAACTGTGATGGGGGTGATTCCCATTCATCCATCCTCCGTTGACGTTCATGGGACATCCTCCATATGAAACCATTTTTCCTCTACGTCTGAACTCTACATACCCTCATGCATCTCTCAACCCAGAAACCCTGAATCCGTCATGTGTTTATTGTTGATAATCCCGACACATCCTGTAACCGCCTTAGCGTTGCTATGTCTTAGTGTTTTACTGTTACCGTTTTGGGTGTCCATACCCATTTTCCATGTTGTTGTTGCTGTCACCCATACCTTTCTATAGCCGAGTCGAATATTTGTTGAAGAGGCAGGTTATCATGCCTGTGAGCAATTCTCCCAGGTGATAGAGTTTGTTAGGAAGTGAGTTCTCTTGGAAGGGAGTATCATAGCAACTACAGTACTCTGAGAGTTCTGGCCGAGCCTATTGTTGAAGATCAAGCTAAGGGAGGTGTAATAGCCGATGGCATGTATTAGTGAAGGTGTACCCTCCTGGGGTGGAGCAGGCATGTGGGGAATGAGGGTCTGTGGGTTGTGGGCGTAAGTGGATCCTGGGATAAAATATCCTTCTTTTTCTTTGTGCAACTTCCCTATTGACCTTGCCTAGTCTAGGAATACCTTTCCTGTTGGAGCTTATTCCCATCTCAGGGGTGACCTATTGCTAAGCATGATGAGTTGCGTGGTCTATGGATGGGAGGTTTGTGGAAGGTCTACATGCAATTGGTGGTCTTCTAATAAAAGATAAGTACCACTTTAATATTCATTTACATGTTGTGTAATGGTACATATGTTATAATTGATGAGTATTGCATGTGTATGTTGTATATGTTGCATGTGTAGGCTTATTGTTATTTCCACAATAATATGTTATATATATGTAGAATAGTCATTGTATGTTTACATGGATGTGTATTCTTTTCCGCGAGTATCTATGTGTGGCATAGCCCAGTAGTTTAAGGCTCGAGTTGTCACAGATCAGAGATAAATGTACAATATAAGGTATTCCACAGGTAACATTTCCTTGACGAAAGGAGTTGTAGTTCGGGTTATGTTACAATATGGTATCAGAGCATGGTTTCAACACTGAGCCTAGATGGGCCATGTTAGTGGAAGTTGAAGCAATAGTTTTAGAAGTAGTTGTTGTCGAAATGGACAAAAATCAAGTTCTGACCCAAGGTTTCAACATGGAGCCTAGATGGGATGGGTATCTGGTCATTCGAATCAAGGTTTCAAGAGGAAATTGTGTTAAGAGGAACCAATTTTGGACCTCAGAAACATCCCTGAGTGCCAAGAGGATTACTTTGGTCATGTTACGAAGCTCGGGAGGAGTAGGTAGACATGGTATTTGGCCACACAGAGAGAGAGATCACAACACTTGTGGTGTTGGGGTCGTAGGATCTGTTCAGAAGGAAGGGAAATCCTTTACGACCATCAGAGTTGGAGAAGGTGTAGAAGGGTTAACCTGGAAGCCCTTCGGACTTCGCGATTTCAGTGAAGTTGATGCAAAATAAGAAAAATTCCAAAGCCCCAAAGTGGATCTACTCCATAGATCTGGGGAGAAGAGCTCGACCATTGGATCAACCAATGTCGAAAGTTCAAACACAGTGGTGAAGGGAGAAAGATTCTGAAGCTCTGAAGTCCAGAATTAATCTAGACAGTTCATTAAGAGGAACGCGTTTTAGATTGGTTTGTTTGGGATTTTGGCATTAGAGAAAATTAGTGTGTGCTGAAGAGAGAACTCCCTAAGCCCAAAGTTTCGAAGTCCCGAAGAGCCGAATTAGTGGGTCATGATGATGCCACTTGGATGGACATGGACACATGGGATGTCTACCACGTGTCAGTGGGTTTCAAACCCATGGAATATTGAAATGGAATTTGGAACATGACACGTGTCACCCATATGAGTGGGCCATGCATCATCCACTAGTATTCCTCCACCTGGAACTCCATATGAGAAGGGTTAGTGGGGCCGAGGTTAGGTAATGTAGTTAAAGGTCGAAGGACCCACAGTGCCGTTGATCAAGATACATCAAGATCAGTGGCTAGAAGGCATTCCAGGCACCCAAGTTGCACAAAATTTAATGATCCAAGGCAATTCCACAATACAAACAACAATTTAACCGAGAGGTTATGTGTCAGCGTTAGAAGAATTGCGAGATGAAAGGTAGGTTTCTCCAAACCACCGTTTCATACCCCCACAATTGGAAAATGTCACCAAAGGTGATTGGGAATGTTCGGATATTATCAGTTCAGAGGTGTGGATGTGAGGTCCTCCGAAGCTCCGAAGTGCCGAACACCTGAAGTTCAGGAACTCAGATGCCTGAGGTTCCATAGTAAGTGTTAGCCATCATATACTGAGTGGACGTGGATAGTTGATCCACCCTACTTCGTGAGTTCGGTAATCTGGAACTCCAAGATATTGTTGTGTGGTGCTTTGAAATATTTCAAAGTCGAAGGCCCGAGTAAGCACCCAGTGATCTAGTGCTTGGTCATGTCTCGTGATCACATGGATTGGGTACTGAGAGAAAGGGGTTAGTGCTCGAAAATTATTACAGAGCAGAGAAAAGCTTGGAAAGAAAATGAAATATGAACGTTTTCTTAAATCAAATTGGTTTATGAATGCTATGGGATTTGTTAAGGAATGATGGCCTGAAAAATTTTGGTTGACTGCACCTTGTGTTTGCAGAGTTCAATGACTATAAAAAACAAATTGAATTTTCAAAGAGCACTTAGGATACACTCACAAAGTTTTTGAACACTCTGAAGGAAGACCTGTTCAAGGAGCGCACCAGGCCAACAATTGGACGAAGTGTTGAAAGACATCCATCTAGAGGCTATTCAAAGTGCAAGGAATGCATGCAGAGATGAACTTGTTTCAAGTTAGAAAGCTCAGGAGAACAAGTGCAGAATGTGCCAGGAGGGAACCAGAAAGTATTTTGGAAGACGCAGAAGGGTAGAATCCTTTGGGAGACTGAGAAAGTTAGAGAAACTCAGAGGAGATAGTGAAAAGGGCACACAAGAGTTAGACTTATCCCAAGTCCAAAATCTTAGTAAGGATAGATTTTTCAGAAACATAGACGAGACCCAAAGTCAAGGACTCACAGAAGGATCAAAGGTCGAAGCCTTGACACTTAGAATTTTTCCCATTTCGGGAGAAAGCGAAATTGTGGGAGCAAGAGTGATAGTTGTCGTTAGATTAGTTGTAGAGGAAGATATCTGGATGTAGAATTTCATGTCCAGACAGAAGGAACACACGCAAAAGGATATCAAATATGTCTATCAGATCTAAGTGCAAGGACCAACATCCGTTGGATCCCAAGGAAAGTGCACGCGACTTAACTCTTTTAAGGTGCATAGGAGAGTGGACTCACAAAGTCCTGAAACGTCGAGAGTCGTCGATTGACTAGGACACGTGGTAGACAATCTACCATTTCAGATAAGTCTCTCTAGAAGAAATGAGAGTTTGAGAACTAAAACTCCCAAAGGTCAGACTTGCGGAGAAAATCGTAGCCGCACATATGAGGTGACAGGTGTCATAAGATCTTCCACTTCAAAACATAACTACTGAGGAGGAAGCGAGAGTTGAGATTTGAAACTCCCGAAGGTCAGAAGGTTAGAATCAATCATAGTCATTGATTTGGAAGGGTTCTATGTGTTGACAGATAACGAAGATCTGAGATCTTGCGTGAAAGGAAAAAAAGGCTGCTAATTGGACAGTTGGCCATATGCAAGTAAAGAATAGACAACATCTGTTGATCGAGAGGTATCGCCAAGGAATTGGAGATCAATGGTCGAGTTGGATTGTGGGGCCAAAACTTGCTCGTATGTTAAAAATCTGAGAGCGGGCCATAATTTATACCATGGTTTTAACAAAGTGATATGGGGAAACTAGAGGTGAATTTTGGGGAGAAAAGAGGGTTTTCCTAAAACCACTCTTTCCCACGCCCGAAATCACATTTTACACGAGGTCATATCCCAGGGCCATATGAAGGAAGGGGCTAATGAAAAAGGAGCTAGCACCTCAAACTCGACATTTCAAAAGCACATAGACAGAGGGCATGCGTATCATAGGACCTGTGCCTAAAGGAGAAAAGGGGGCTTGTGTGTAATTCTTTTGGGTTCAGTCATGAGCTTGAAGATTCAATTAGACTTAGAATATTGAAATATCCTTTGACCGGGAGGTCAGCAGATGCCACTGAGGTGGGGGCATTGCGTCAAAAATGCTCAGGGAAGGAACAATCATGAAGAATCATCACAGTGGGAGCACAAGAAGATTGAGGAATTTGGGAAGAGTTGTAGACTTCTGGGATCAACAAGGAAAAGTTTTATAGGGAGAAAGAAGTTGCTGCAATTTATGTGGCAGCAAGTATGTTACGGTTTGTTGGGTCAGCCAGAGGAAATCATTCTTGCATGTTTTCAAGTGTTTTTGGTGGGGTTGTTTCATAAGGAGGAAAGAAATAGAGAGTTGAAGTGTTGGTTATAAGTTTGATAAAAGAAGCACGAAATCTTCTACTGCCATCAGACATTCAGGTAGTATAAAATTTATTAATGGCAGTCTTGTAGGTATGAGTTTTATTACTCTATTTTCTTTGCATAATTGCTGAAAGGAAATTTAGGTAAGAATTTACTCAGCCAGAGTTATTTTATAAAATCACATGATTATATTATTGAATTCATACCACTCGATGTGGTAAAGGATGGAGGCCTGTATTAATTCAAAGATTTTTAGCTTTTGAATGCACATACTGACATAGTAGAATGTCATGTTAATTTGGTTATGGGGTAGTAACAAAAGAATTAAAAGATGAGAACTTGTTATAAGAATGAATTTCAGTAAGCTAGTCATGTATGAGACTAGGACATGGTTGGATATGGAAAGGTTATGAGCCACACAGGTACTAAAATCTTCCTACCTTTAAATAAACTTTGGAATGCAACCTTTTTTCTAACACTAATGAACAACACAGAATTATATTCTTGGTGTAGTGTTCGGGTCGAAAAGGAAAACATCTAATTAATTGGGAAGACAATAGGAAGTGTGTGGAGAATGTGTCAACACATTGGCCGAATTCCAACTTATGGATGGTGAGATACATGACTGATATAAAGAGCATTGTGTAATTCAATTCAAGATACACTGAATAAGTATGCATTGAGAATTGCACTCATGCATAGTAAGTGATAGAATTGTATACTAAATGCAATGGTTGAATATGTTTTGTAAGTACATACATATATATTATTGCATGAAAATAATTGTTACTAACAACTGAAATGTGGTTAACTCATGAAGTTGAGGACATTTCAGGGAGGTGTTAGACATTGCAACAGGAAAGTTGCAAGTCAAGTAGTCACATGAGCATTAACTACATGAAATTTTCTTGTTCAGAAAAAGGAAGTAATGAACCTACAAATATTACTGTGAACATGCATATCCATAGAATGACGAGTCATTATAATTTATTAAATTGTTTGGTAATTATGTTTGAATTGCTAGATGCAGACAATTCTAAGGTCACTGCATATGGTTCTATACATATTGCAATTGAATTATGATGTACAAGAAATACTGACAATTGTTGGCAGTATGCAAGACGAAGCCTTGCAGAAAAATGGTACGCAGTTTGGTGCTTGTGGAAAACCACAAGGAAGGTTACAATCCTAATATGGAAACAACCAATAAGAATTATGAAATGGAATTTCATGTTTTAGGGGGAAAGTTGAATTCCTTTTTGAACTAAGTTGGAGTTCCTAAATGAATTCTTTTATGTTTTCTCATGACAACTGCATGTGGGTGATGCACATGAGATGATGTTGATTAAAGTTAGAATGTTCACTAAAAAGAGTAGCTCGAGAAGATGATGATTGGAGGCCTCTGAGTGAAGTTGGAACTCCTCGATCCACGGTGCTCTGAGACTTCCAGTCCAGCCTGTTGCTGAAGCCCAAGGAAAGGGAGGTGTAACAGTCGATGGACTATGTGACAGTGAAGGTGCACACTCCTGGGCTGGGAAAGGCATGTGGAGAAGAGATACCATTGGTTGGAGTGTTGTTTGGGTTTGGTATTGTCATACACCCCCTACCTAAATCAGATTTTTACGGTCTTTTGTCGGACCCGAACCCCTAATTATCCATGGAGGCCCAGCGTAAGCTGGCTCTTTCTCTCTCCTTCTTCATGCCCATGTGATTGTGGGTCATGATCACGGTTCAAATTGATCGTAGTGCCTATTTGTATTTCGCTCCTCGGCGCTACAGTAACGTCTAATCGTTTGACTCTGCAACCGCCGAACCCTGACAGGGCTAGTGACTGGCCAATGAGAACAGGCCCGGTCACGTGGTTAAGTGAAATACAGTTGGCAGAAAGGGAAACTCGACATGGTAGTCAAAATGAAGGGAGGGACCCCACTTCACTCACCACACTATTCTAGACCCCTCCCCCCCCCATTAAAGGCATAATGGAAATGGGGTCTAGAATCCACTTGAGCGCCATTGTTCATGATGAGTTAATATCGACCGTTTGAGAGTTGCACGTCCAATTCTAGACCCCCCCCCTACCGCTAAAGGAAGAAAAGTAAGGGGGATTTCGAATGGAACCTCAGTCGTAGATATGGACGGGTGGACTCTGGCCGTCCATATCTGCTCACCACTTATCCTAAAGCATATTCACATCCTGGATTAAGTTGACATCTCATATCCACATCTAATGGTCATTATAGACCCTGAGATTCTCCAAAAGGATCTCGTCCATTCATCGGGGTTTATCATCACGAGAATCCAGACTCTCAATCACGCGACCCCCGAATCCTCAATCCCCGGTTTCCCAATGCGGTTAATCTCTCGACACATGGCCTTCGTCAATCAGACAACTTAGATCTACTCCGGGGTTTCCACCTTGGGAAATATCGAACTCTTGTCAACAGGAATCCCGATTCCGCGATTCCCGATGAGCCAATTCACCGATAAGGTCCCTTACATGTTAGCCCTCCTGGCTAAACTCCTGGCCCTCGTGACCACTATCTCACAAGATCGCAGCCTTAACTTCTATCTAGTTTTCAGACTTTCCAATGCCGAAATGTACTCGTCCTTAGGATTCGCGATCCGTCGAATCCCGATATGCTGATATAATGAAAGATAGCCCTACAATGGACACTTTTCACTTTGTTGGGATTCCGGACTTCACAATTTCGAAGTGTATGGACTTCTTGTCCACAGGATTCCCAATTTTCCGATGGATGACTTTCCTTTCGGGACTTTTCTCGAATGCTCCGATTGCCACCACGTGTCCTCCTATGATGGACGGTCCTGATCGCTTCTCGTGATTTCGGAGTTTCCGCGGCAGAGATATTCCAGCATCTTTTCCCTTCAATCTCCGAAATACCGACGGGCTCTCGATCTTGTCCACGTGTCCTCCTATGATGGACGACTCATATTGATTCCGATATTTTCACTATGAAAATTATCGACCTCATGTCATCTTGACTCCCGATTTCACGAATGATGGTATCCCGATGGCCACGCCTCTCGTTGGGACTTTCAACCTCCTGTTCACGAGTGCTTAACCCTCATGCATCTCTTATAGATCCAACGACTGTCGGGTTTTTTCTGGCTAATATCTAACGGCTCAGATCTGTCCCACCTTGTGCACTCTTCCACTACTTCATGGATGTAGAAAAATCAATGGTCCAGATGTTTTCGTGGACCATGGGGGTCTACGATCCCGATTTCCTCGTTATTCACGAAGATAGGGGAAAAAGGGCAAGGTAGATAATGCCCTTGTTTCTTTTGTCAATCTAACGGTCATGAATGGACATGGGTCTTCCGACGAAATCTCATCCGTCGATCGATACTTATCTCTACACTGCTAGTTCAGGATTTTAAGAGGGTCATTCCTCCTCGTACAGGGTTGCTAAGACTTGCAGAGCCAAGTCCTTTTTCCAGGTTCTTGGTAAACCTTTCCAAGGAGGGAATCTCTGTGAAGAGATCTATTCTGGGGCATCCCTGGAGACAGATAAGGGTAGACAACCTCCAAGAACGGATGGAAGCCTGACCTGGTTCAACGTATGCATAAATAACTTTATTTATCAACATAAGCCATGTGTGGTTTATCTGTTATAAGAATACACAACTACTAGCACTGATCAAAATACTACTCAGACATTCTTAAAATGAAAACATTCATAGTTCCGCAGCTTATGATCATAATTAACAAAATACATATATTTCAAAGTGCCAGAGGAAAAATACTTATCAGAATAACACCAGGGGTCAAGCAACTACTGAGAGGGGTGCTCGTTTCCACCCAACCGTAGGCTTACCAAATCCCAGTGGATTTACCACTAGCCACCTCCGAGCTGAGACCACGATGCTGTGAGACTGTGTCTCTGTTTACCAGTGGCCAAGAGCGAAGGTTGCAATCCTTCCTCTCTGCTATCACTCACTCTGCATATTTCCAGAGTTCTCCCCTCGCAACAACCCCCCCGAAATTGCTTCTACCTCACGCCTTATCCTCTTGCGAGGTTGCGTGTGGCACGATTCCCCTCATGTTGATCAGGGCTGACAGCTCTACGGATGGGTGGTTTACCATCCCATCCCTCATTAAGACATCCGCCTACCAGCCTATGAGACATTAAATTTGGGGCCAGCGAGCCGCTTTTGGTTCTCCGGGCCAGTGGAGTCCAAATACGGTGTTAACTCTCGGTGGAAGTTAACGACACCTAGTTCAAAACGCATTGGTACCTCGCTTAAACTCTTGGTATGAATTGTTACAACGCATGTCACATAGTCAAACATTGGTATTGATTTCAAAACTATGGCATAACTTTGATTGCGCGCGTTGGTTTATACACTTACCATTGATTTCATTGGTCGGGCAAGTGGCATGATTGTTAAAACTATACAATAGTGGTTTGAAAAACTATAAGCCGACAGTTGTACCTTGGCAATAACTATTATGCATGGCAGAGATAAGCTCCACCACCTTCGCACGATGACATTAATGTCTATCCCTTATCCATGTTTTACTTCTGCTAGTTCGGGTCACCCTTCGTGCACTCTGCTCCTGTGTATGCTATGATCCAAACCCTGGCTCGTTCACCGTGTGCTCGGCTCCATGGCACCGGTGGTGTGAATCGAGCTGAATGGTAGCCAAGCCTTGCTACTGTTCGACAATGCCCGAAAAGACTTAGAGGATAACGGTTGGCTCACCTTCGTGCAAAGGTTTGAGGGTTTTAATTTATTTGTGGCACGATAGTTCGCCCTGAATTTTGATGGCTGTAGAGCCAAGGTGGGTGACATTCAGTTGGAAATCAGTGAAGAGTTTATTAGTTCTGCTACAGGGTTACCATCCTCGGGCCAACGTTGGTTTAAAAATTCTAAGGTCGAGGAGGTGCCATGGCTGCTACTGTTCGTCTCGCGAAAGGTCACATCTTGTGACAGAGGTATGCCCATATCTGCGCTTAAACCATGATGGCACGATACTTTGATGGTGGTGAAACAATTTGTGACCTGTGAGTGTCGATATGGACTCATTTTTCTCTACCACCTGCATTTGTTAATGAATTTTATGGGGTACCCATTGAATATGCCTTTCTATTTCCAGCGTAGCCTGTACAAAATGTCAAAAAGGTTTAAAAGGGAGAAGGCCGATAAGAGCCTGTTCCACCATGGATTAATTAGACTTATCATTGTTCATCACTTAAGTCTCCATGGTGATAGCTGGCGAGCTTTTATCGCTCGAAATGGTTTTGATGATACAAAACTGGTCCAGGTTGACAAGCCTGTGATTAATGAATCTAAGGTTGGGCCACCCGTGCCCTTCCATGTCCTACTTCCCTCTCCTAAGCCCTCGGTCGACCCTGATACTGACTTACCCGACGTTATAACTGAGAAGGATAAGGCTATTAAAAATCCCATAAGAAAAGAGGCCAAGGAAAACCCTACGGTTGATGGAAAAGGAAAAAAGAATGCTCGGCATATCTCGAGAATGGCTAGGAATAAGCCTAAACCTAGTGTTGAGAAAAAGCCGATAGTCCTTAGTGAGGATTCAGACTCTAACATAGAACGCTTCCTAGCTAGTGAGTATCCTTACTCATAGGGTTTATGTTCCGAGCCACCTTATGATTTCGTTTCCAGTCTTCCCCCTTGCCTAAAGAATAATCCTATCCACCCTGGGATCAAACTACCTAACGAAACCCTCAGCAATGTAACCAAACCCTCACCTGCCCTTTCGAAGCCCAGACAGTTGTCCTGTGACCAATGTGATTTGTGGTTGGAGCGATACTATATAGACGTTCCCCTGCTTCAATCGAAAATCAAATCTCTCTAAAGTCAAGTTGTAGTGTTGACCAGCCAAAGAGACAAACTTCAAGCAACTGATAGGAAGAAGAGGACTACTGGTTCCATCGTTTTTCGGAATGTTGAATCGGCTACAGCTGTTTTCAACTCCAAGATGTCATGATCAAGCCATATGCTCGTCATATAGGTATGAATTTTGATATCAACTTAGTTTTGTGAATGACCAGGATTAATATAATGATTGGAATTTAACTCTATCTATCATTTGAAATGGCTCTGTCACAATTTTGTTCATCCTGTACATTGTTTTCGCTTTGCTAAAAATAAATGAAGTTTCGATTTGGATACACGATTTGCTCATGCCCAGTTTAGTCATTGATAGATTTTTATCAGATTTGATTTTCTTTCAATTGGATTTGTTTTGTTTTAATCTGAACAAGAGGTTTTCATGCTAGATTTAGAATACGATCATGTTTTGATTTGATTTCGTTATGGTTAATATGTTGTGATTGTCGAATGATTTCGTGAGTTTGGTTGTTACGATCTTTTGATATGATGTGTCATATAATTTTCTAAATCGAGAATACAACTCTTATTGACAATGATTTGAAAAGAATGACTCTATTTTTATGGAAACAATACTCTCATTTAAGCCTGTGCAAACATGCTCGAATCATGGAACGGTTTTTGATTCACGACAACTATGTTAAACCCCAGATGTTTCGATTCGCTTGATTGGATTGTTGTGTATCTTCAGTTAGTATGATTGATTTTATGAGTTGTATTCGTATCAAAAATAGACTTGATTGTAGCTCTGTTAATTATTTTTCAAACGAGTTTGTTAACTCAGACCGACTTATGTTATTTCTGTCAAATTCGTATGAGGAAATTCAGGTAATAGTCGTTTCAAAATGCATTCAAGAAATGATCTCGTGAATGATTTTGTCTGCCCCAATTTGCAATAACAAACGATCGACCAATTCTTACAAACTCTGTTACCAACTGATTGATCCTGTTATGATTTCATTTACGCACCAGTTTTGATTTAACATGCTCATGGCATGGATCGTTTGTTATGACAATACATTTATGTCGATTTGAAAATGATCATGTTTGGATTCGATCGTGTTTCCTGTTGATGAAGCAACTTAACAATTGCCTATGATTTGTTTTAATTATATAGATTTCAATTTGATATGAAACAATTTCATTGTTGTTCGATATGATTCTGTTCACCCAACTTTGTGGCAACAAACGAAACAGAGTACACGTATCTCTGTAGTCATTTGGTTGATCTTGGTATTGTTTGATTTCAAAATGGTATAACAATTTCAATTTGATTGATTCGTTTTCAAATAGCTATTGGTTGTTAGTTGAATTTAATTCTTTAAAAGATTTGAGTTGATTTTAATGATGATTCTGTGTCTTATTTAAACCAGCTACAGAATCACAAGATTCTGTAGCTAGTCTATACAATTAGATTTTTATCATTTTATTAATAAAATACCCCTATAACTTGTCCATTTTTAACACTTTTCAGGTACATACGAATTGCATTGGACATACTGGACAGTCTAGGAGATATTTGTGTGATATAGTTTTGTTTTAGGTTCTTAGTTTAGTTAGACTTGGGATATCTTCCCAGATTTTATGTAAACAGTTTTGATAACTTCCACAGGGATGTTTTACCCTATGGAAGGTCTTTAAATACTTATTATTTTTGTAATAAGGAGAATCCTCACTTGTGGGAGAACCAGGCTATGGATTTCTAATACAAATTGAGACAGAAGTTGATGTTTTGCTACAACTTTCGCTTTTCAATATATCAATCTTTTGTTTCAAGTTTATGCATGTCGTTTGCAGTTGATTATAGACTACTTTAGCTATCATAATCTATTGCAGAATGATGTGATTTAATTAATGTGATTCATATCTGATTTCTTTCATTATTTTAAAAAAACATAGAAATTACTTTGTTCAGTTAATAAATCACAGATTTATCTTCTTCATTAATTGAATCATTTTGTATAAGTCTTTGCATATAGGTTTATCTAATTGTGAAGATTTGTAAATCATAAGATTGTTGTGATTTTTTATGTCTTGTTTGTCCTGTAATTATATTAAAGAGCACTGCAGCTTCATGTTTACAAGGAGCGCTTGGATAATTCGATGCAGGTCTCCTCCCTTCGATCAGCTAAGACAATCATCATACACAGGACAAATCTGGAGCATTTTTCCAAGTCAGTTTGTAATTTATTTTCGTTAGTTTGTTTAGTATAATTCGAGTAGTTTAGTTAGATATATGTTAGTTAGATGTGTAGTTAGAATTAGTATATTAGTTGTTTAGTTTAGTTTTTGTTTTATTTCTGTTCATAAAATTATAAAATCAATCAAAAAAAAAAATTATGTCTTAGGGCAGAATGCAAATGAGTTTTTTCAGGTTTTATTCAAATCTGTAAATTGTAGATATTGTACATTTTGTGAATAAGTTATATTAGTAGTTAGATATTTGATTAGTTAGAGTTAGTATAGTATTAGATAGTAGATTGTATATAGAATAGTTAGTTTTGTTTTCATTTGTTTAATAGTTAGTTAAATTAGTTAGTTAAGAGTAGTTTTTCTTTTTGTTTTCTTAGGACTTAGATCGGCTAACGGAGCCGCTAAACCCGTCAGGGTGGTTCATCCCAAACAGCTTGGGTTATTAGACAACCCCGGGCCGGTTCCACTCTTCCAGTTGACGGACGACCAATTTTTCCCGTCAACAGGGTCCAAGAGCCTTCCCTTGGAGGAAGAAGGGACTCATAGTCCCCTTTCTTCTTGGTGCTTTGTTTTCATCAATAGATCAGCCTCAAACATTGGTGACATGGGTCTTTTTGTTCTTTTTATTGCTATGTCCCTATGCTCATGATTTTAATTTTTATTGCATCTATTAGTCTAATTCTTAGTTATAGTTTTTGTTTTCTTTCTCTAACTCTTTTCTCTACAGTTGTCCTGCTCAGTAGACCCAACTGAGCTTGCAAGCACCTCTTATTTTCTCACCAAGGTGATGAAAGAGGCGCAACAGATTGGCGAATCTACTGGGGATTGGTATCAATTTCCTACCTCATTTGGGTTTATTTTTCTCTTCTTTTAGTTTGTTTAACTTGCAGGTGCACTAACCGGCCTAAGCCGACCTGCCAACTAGCCAATTCCAAGTTGAATTGAGAGAAATCCATTCGGATTTTTCATTCTCGGCCGTGTGCCACATATGCGCGGGTTTTTAGGCCCATAGATGCACATCGTGCACCCCTGCGCCTGACTCACAGTTCTGTTCTGCGCACGTGCACTTTTTAACTTGTCTCTATTCGCGTGCATGTGCTCTGTGCGCCTCTGTCTCCACTGGAACCCGCACATCCGTGCAAAATTTCACATTGTAAGTTGTTGAGATGTGGGGAAGGCCTTTTGCTTTCTTAAAAATGATTTCAAGCATGTTTTAAAGGTGCACCACACGTAGTCCCCTCATCATATAAAGGGGTTAGTCAAAACACACATAGACACTTAGGAGGATAAAATCAATTTCCCTTCTTTGCTTTTTGCCACATGGATGGCTTGTTTTGACTTACAATATAAGTTGGAAATCATTTTTAATCACATTTAACTTACATTGGGACTAGAAGTTGAATTAAAATCGCTTAGTATGCTCTTCTCTCGCGCCTTCAAGCGACCTTGAGAATCAGAAAAAAATTGTGAAACGATTTCATCTCCCTTAAAGAACATTAAAACCTTTAGGAGAGGACAACGACCCTTCTTGGGACCCCTCTTAGTTTTCTTTTTCAAACACATATTCATATTGTAATGGGCCCATACATGCCCACATGCTACAAAGATGGGATATTGTTTGAATTTTTTCTTTCTTAGATCAAAACACTAGGGAAGTTTAAAGGTTTGTAACGGGCCCATACATGCCCACATGTTCAATCTAGGATAGTTTCAAATCTTTTTACATCACAATAGGGAGTTAAAGGATAGTACCAGACCCACATGTCCACATGCTAGCTTCCTAGCACTTTTGAATTATGCAAGGTTGTACCAAAGGCACTTAGTTAATTAGGTAATCAAACACTTGTAAGGACCAAGCGAAGTCCACATGCAGCAAGGTGACATCTAATTCACTAAAAATTTGCACACTTTCACTCACACACAAAAGTCACTTATCACTCACATAGCTTCTTCTTGAAACGTGGAGGTCAAAGTAAGTTTCCTCCAAAAGGATTCCAAAAATACCCCATCTTTTCTTGATGAGGCTATCCACTCCCATTTTTAATCAATGAGGTTGGTTTGCAACCCCAACCTCCCAAAACAACTACATCTAAAATATTTCTAAAACCTCACTAAGTTTTCCTGCACAGGAGGTGCCAAAAGAAATTTTTTGTCTAGGTAGGATTTTGGGGATAGGCATCCAAATAACTCCCCGTTATCTGGTTCTCACATTGTCAAAACATAGAGGTTGTCGAATAGGGAACTGAAAATCCTCCAAGTCAAGTGTTCCAATCACCATAAGGCAGGGAGATACCTGTGAAGGTTTGAAGGCCGAGGTCCAGTTGTTCTGTGCGTCCCCCCTTGAGGCACCCACCTCTTGGATGGGATCCAACCCGTGACCCATTTCTTAGGCTGAAAATCTAAATGTCGCACTTTGAATGAGGTACCTAGTGACCAATTTTTAGGACATGTACCCATGTGGCAATTGTTGGCTGAAATTGCACCTTGATTGGATTTTTTGTGGCTATTGGGAAATATCACCAGCTCTTTCGAGATATGCCCCCTTTACCCCTCATTATAACCAATTATTTCATCCTTCACTAGTTTCTCTTCCAGTGACTTCAGACCCCATTGTTGAGTACTATTGGAAGGTCCAATGCTATTTGAGAGGAAGGACGTTACATCTTCTAGGACACGAGCATTTTCTTTCTTTTGATTCCCCCATACAGACAAAACCCACTTACCCACATATATGCTTCTTTCTCATTTTATGTATGATGCACATTTGATTACAGTTTGATTTGGATATATATATTGTGTAAACATTCAATGCAAAGACTCTTGTTTCTATATTACTCTCACCACTTTTTGCACACATTCACATAGCTAGTCTGACATCATAGGGGAACCATAGAACCCCCGTCGTTCACGACGCTTTCTCAATCTCCCTCCTATCTTAGGGGGAGTATATGGTTGTGCCCGCTCATCGACACCTCCTTCAAACACTCCTGCGAGTGCTACTATCTTAGGATCAGCTTTGCTTGGTTCTACATTACTTGGGTCAACTCCCCAAGGTTATCCGTTCACTCACTCTCCTTTACATGGAAGTGGGGGACCCACTTCCTCTCAAGGAGGGAGCACCAACACACCTATCCCCCCTCAAGGGTCAGGTTCACAACCCACTATGGCCAGAGCTAATCCTTCCCCCCCACTACAAATGCCATATTTGGCCTCTCTCAACATACCAGATCTCACCAAACTCACCAATGATCTTATATTGCATGATCCCACATGGCCTGCCATGCCAACCAAACTACCTTCAGACATACCCAAGTTTGAAGGAAAGGCAGGCGATGATCCCGCCAACCATGTTATGACCTTTCACCTATGGTGCTCCTCCAATAACATTATGGATGATTCCATCAGACTGCGATTATTTCAATGAACACTCACTGGCCCATCGGCTAAATGGTATGTCGAAGAAAAATCAGGTTCCCACGCAACTTTTGAGTCATTGGCCAAAGCATTCTTGACCTTCTTCCAATTACCCATCCGCCACGACAATGGTCTAGAACTACTGTCTAACTTCAAACAAACCTCATCCACACACATCGTTGACCACATTCATGAGTGGCGTAGGCGACGTAGTTTGTGTAAAGCAGAAACCACCAAGCAATAGTGTCTCGAATGGTTTCTTAGATCCCTTGTCTCTCTTCTCGGTAAGGATGTAGCTTCCACCTTCCCTCAATCCGAAGAGGAAGCCATCAACAAAGCCCAACAGTATGACCTCATCTATGCACAGTCAGGATACTTATACACAGTACTTCCCGATCTTCCAAAACCTGTGCCATTTGGCCAAGACAAACCTGGGATGTCTCACTCAACAGACGGACTAATCGGTGCCACCACACACCATGGTCCACAACCCCAACCACCACCGATGTATGGAACACCTCAATACCCGCTAGCATACGGGGGAACTTCTTATTACCCCCCACCCCCTTATAAACAACCATACCCTGTTGCTATACCTCCACCCATCAGTGGACCACCACCGACACCTCCCATACATCCACCTATTCCCACGAATAGTGGTACTCCCTCAACATCAGCTTATAGTACTAGTGAAAGCATTATGCTTTCCTATGTACCTTATGGATCGGTACCACCACAAAATCCATACTTCCCATTTCCTGGTCCCCCACAACCCATGGCTCCCCCACATCCTCATGCGGGGGTGAATTTTGTTCAACCCTTTGTTGTTCAACAATACCAAAGTTTTGAACAGTTAAATACAACCAACCCAACCCATCCATCGAACAATACCAAGAAGAAAGGACGAAACAGGAATAACAACAACCCAGGTCAAGGCATGAATCAACCACCACAGCAACAACCCACTGGGGGCAACCAGAACCAAGGGAACCAAAACCCCCAAGGGGGCAATAATAATAATAAATGTCAAGGTTGAAATAATGTTAAAACCATCTTCCCTTGTGCCCTTTGGGGTGAGTTCAGCCATTACACTCATCATTGCCCCCAGATCGCTGATTTCAAATGGTTGAAAGACTCTGGTAGTCTTCCCCATTCTCCTGCACAACCTGCCCCTCAACAGGCACCACAACAATACGTGCAACAACCCCCTCGCGCCATACTGCAAAATCCTATTCCACATCAAGGTGTGATAAACACCCAAAAGGACACACAACATCCCCCACCTCTGGTGGGACAATACCTCAACCCCAACAATCCAGCAGAGCGTACAATCCTCCTCACCAGTGAGGAAGAAATTCTTCTGCAAACGCGTAGTCGTCAGTATCAGGCACCCGCTGATTCTCCTTCCATCCCCCAGAAAAAAACCCTCCACTGTCGGGACCCCCATTGGTGATCCCTCGCCCTTTCGCCGAACCACTTCTTTGCATCCCTCACATCCCATTGCGCAGGAATGTCCACAACCCACAGGCTAGGGCAACTCATAACTATAGTTTGGTAGACGACTTAGCACAATCCTCGACTGCCATGTCAGTCTTGGAAGTCCTACAAACTTGTCCTACACAGCGGAAATAATTACTTTATGCCTTAGGGGCAGTCGACCCTACTGATACCCAACTCATCACCTTTGATCTTGATAGTGGAGAACCTCGTCTTCCCGCCTTGATCGCTTTTCAAATACCAGTAAAAATATGGAACATCAAAGTTCATCGGTGTATCATCGATGAAGGTGCATCTACATGCATCATGTCCAAAATAGTATGGCAGAAAATTAGTTCCCTGGAACTCATACCCTCTACCATCACATTACGAGCTTATGATAGACAACCATCCTCTCCTGAAGGGCTCTTCCAAAATGTCCCCATCGAACTCGAGGGCAAGACTATTCTAATTGATATCGAAGTTATCGATGCCCCACTCGATTATAATATCCTGTTCGGTCGTATCTACATGTACGCTATGAAGGCAGTGGCATCTTCCGTCTTTCGGACAATGATGTTCCCCCATAATGGGAAGATCGTGACCATTGACCAAGTCTCACATTATGAGCCTAACCCATCTGCCAACATCGATAACATTCTTCCTCTCATCCACACCAACCAAGACACATATCCACTCATTGAGATGGGTCCTAGGATTTTTAAAGATCCATACTTGTTAGGGACGTACCATAGAGAATCACCACTCCTTCATCCTGCTAATCAAGTATGCATCATATCATCTAACAGAACTCACACAGAGGATACCCTTCCTCCTACAGAGGCTTCTTTCATATCTGACATCCCAGTCATCATAGAAACCCCTCCTCAAAACCCCCCTGGACACTCGTCGACCCCACTAGTCCACGATTCCACCTCTCCCCAAGGACATAGTCTAGCTTGGGAGATAGTTCCACAACCCCTCACTCAAATTCCCTTCTTTTACCCTCCACCCAGTATAGAATCTTTTCAGGTAGCCGCAATTCTCACACTACCTAATATGGTGTTAGCAATCCCAGTGTGGTATTTACACCCACCTGAGATGGTCCCTCGACCATCCCTTCCCCCACAGGAAGGAATCCCCATGAAGATTCCCATCCTTACCCCCACTACTCCCCCACTCACTAATCCCCCTATTATAGTTGGGGGCAGGAGAAAGAAGAAGGAGCCCACCGCTCCACTTCCTCCACGCATCCCACCACCTTGCATACTATGTGAGAAAGAGGGCCACCAAACCAACAACTGTCCATCACTACCTGAATTATGGAATTTGATCCCCCTCAATCAAATTCCCACAACACCCGCCAATACTGCTAGTCCCACCACTACCACCCACCCTTCCAGTAGTAAAGGGTTGAGGACCAAATACACTTGTGTTATGTGCTCAGAGTATGGCCATTACACCCATCATTTCCCAGCACTGCCATGCTTTCAGTAGACATTAGTCATTGTATGCCAGAACTTCCAGAACAACCCCAGCCCTACTACGTCCTCCTCAACAAATATCACTGAAATTCGTTATGTCACCACTTCAGTCAATGAATGTATGAGACACCCTTTCTCTCTCTGTGATTCATTAGCTCATTTTACATACCAGTTTCCTATGATCCTTCAATACAGACAATGTCAATTGGCCCTGCTTCACTGACCCGCATAGGCGATAATTGACATTACATCGTCACTAGAGGATCTTCATGTCATTTCTCCCGAGCCCGAGGCACTCCCAACACCTCCATGGTTCTTAGATGGCGTATCTAAGGATTTACCCCCCAACTCTCCTGCTCATTCCCCTACGGACACTCTCCACCCAACCACCACAGGTGCCCCTCAGTACTTCAATATATGGTTTATGTCAAGTGAACCCTCACCATCTCCTAGTAGTGTCCCCCCTGCTTCTTCATCAAGGGGAAACCACACTATCACTGAGATCACTCCTCACAACCCCTTGTATTCTCGTCACTTCCAAAGAGACGAAGAAATAATCGAAGAGTTAAACCACCCAGACTCTCCCTGGGATGCGCTACACCATCACGCACTCTTCTCTCCACAGGAGGCCCCCATGCCTCCTAACCAAAACCCCATTTACGCAGTTGAAACCAAGGATTTTATCCCATCAGGGCCTATCGATTGGTTCAACAATCCCATTCCTGCTCTTGATGCATTTGAAGAAGGCAACATGGCCAACATTTCCCCCACCATTAAAATCGACATTTCCATTAAAAATGGCATCGTCGAAGAAATCACCATTGGAGATGCTTGCACTCCTCAGGAAATCACCGCATATAAAGCCCTCTTCCAGGAATATAGGGATATTTTCACCAGGTCATACATGGAAATTCCTGGCCTCGATCCCTCTATTGTCGAACATCGCATCGACACCTACCCGACATCACACCAGTTCACCAAAAACAGTGACCGCTACACCCATCCAAAGCCGCGGCTATCAAAGCCAAAATTGACAAATTATGCGTTGATGGATTTATTTACCCCATCGCTTATACCTCATGGGTTTCCAACCTTGTACCTGTCGACAAAAAATAGGGCACTATCCGCGTGTGCATAGACTTTCACGATCTCAATAACGCATGTCCCAAAGACAACTTTCCAACACCTTTCATCGATCAAATTATCGACGACTGCGCCGGCCACGAGGCTCTCTCCTTCATGGACGGATTCTCTGGCTATAACCAAATTCAAATCCACCCAACCGATCAGTATAAAACCACATTCACTACCCTGTGGGGCACTTTTGCATATCACGTCATGCCTTTCAGCTTAAAAACTACCGGCACAACTTTCCAGTGGACGATGACATACATCTTTCATGATCTGGGTAATATCATCCTCACCTACTTGGATGACCTCACAGCTCGATCTAAGAGACACGTCCAGCATCTCGATGATTTACGAATCATCTTTCAACGGTGTCGTCAGTACAACATTCGCTTGAATCCTCTCAAGTGCATGTTTTGTGTCACCGCAGGGTGCCTCCTCAGTTTTATTGTTTCCCAAAGAGGTATTACCATGGACCCCCTCAAAGTCCAAGCTAGCACCGAAATTCCACCTCCCCAGAATTTACAACAACTTCAAAGTCTATAGGGAAAATATAACTTTCTTAGACGCTTTTTCTCGGATTATGCTATACGCGCACATGGTTTCTTTCGCTTACTACGTCACGACATCCCATTTCACTGGGATGACCACGCCCAACAGTCATTTGACGATCTTAAAGCAGCGCTTTCAAATGCACCTTTAATTAGTGCACCTGACTATAATCGCGACTATATCCTCTACGTATCAGCATCATCTGTATCAGTAGCCAGCATCCTCGTCCAGCTCGAAGATGACAATCGTGAACATGTCATTTATTACGTTAGTAAAAACCTTTCAGGGCCACCCTTGAAGTATAAACATGAAGAGAAACTTTCTCTTGCAGTTGTCCTCGCCGTCCAGAAACTGCACCATTACATTCTGCTTCGCACCACAAAAGTCGTCACAGATTCCAACCCTATGCAGTACTTGCTCAGCCATCAGCAAGTTAACAACAAATTCTCTTTATGGATCGTTATCCTTCAGGAGTACGACCTCGATTTCTCCACACCTAAGAGTAAGAAGGCCCTCGTTCTCGCCGAACTTGTCACAGCCCTCCCCTCTGACATCATCAACACCCCCGTCAACATCAACTTTCCCGACGAACATCTCTTTTACATCACTTCGGATGATCCTTGGTACGGCGACCTCGTCTACCTCTGAACTCAAAATTTCGGTAACCACCTTTCATGAGATGATCGTCGATGTATTTTCCATCAGCCCCCCCACTACCTTCTCATCAGAGACATCCAATACCGATGGGGCGTCGACACCATTCTTCGTCGATGCTTGACTATTGACGAGGCCGATAGAGTCTTAAACGAATGCCACAACGGCGCATGTGGGGGCCATATTTCAGGTATATCCACTACTCAAAAGATTATTCGAGCCAGTTAATTTTGGCCTACCTTGTTTCATGATTGCATCCATGCTGTGAAATGATGTGAGCAATGTCAGCTCTATGCCAACAAAGCCCACTCTCCCCCCGCTCTTCTTCACCCTGTCATTACTGCCGACCCTTTTTGTAAATGGGTCATCGACTTTATGACTTGTAATCCCCCCTCTAGCAATGGCCACAAATACATCGTTGTCGACGTTGACTACTTCACCAAATGGGCCAAAGCTATGCCCACTTTCAACAATACCACTGACACGACAACGCGTTTCTTCTTTAACCACGTCATATCCCGCTTTGGAGTACCCCTCCAACTCCTTTCGGATCATGGCAAACATTTTGAGAATGAGATCTTTGTCGAAATCTCATCTCGGTTAGGCTTCTCTCACGAGTTTGCTTCACCGTATTACCCTCAGTCTAACGAACAGGTCGAGGCAGTTAACAAAGTCCTCAAGACCATGTTACAGCGTATGCTTAATAAACATAAAACCAATTGGCATCATATGTTATTTTCCATGCTATAGGCTTATCGAATGGCTGTGAAGACCGCTACTGGATTCACACCATTCCATTTAGTCCATGGGGTCGAGGCAACTCTTCCCATCGAGTGCGAAATTCCCACCTTACGCACCGCAATTGAGCTATTACCTGACACTTCTCCAATGGAGCAGCACTTGCTGAACTTGGAGTCTCTGGATGAAGATCGTCGATCTTCCTTACAGAACAACGAGGCAACTAAAAAACGATCCAAGGCTACCTTTGATCACCATGTCAACCTTCAATCATTCCGGGAAGGTGACCTCATCCTGGCTTATGATATTTCTCATGATACCTTTGGCCACGGAAAATTCGAATCACTTTGGCATGGCCCATACATTATCCAACATTGCCTCACCAAAGGCACATACATCCTTTCCTCCCCCGAAGGCCTCTCTCTCAAAAAACCCATCAATGGGTTATACTTAAAGAAATTTTACGCTTAAACGTAGTCATCCTACTTTAGGTCATTTCTTTTCTAGAGTTTTTAATCTTTTTTTCCTCCCCTCACGTCTAAACTATCCGTTGTGCTATTGACAGATGCTTCCTCCAACAACCTAGCACATCGATTACACTGACGGCGCCAGCCGTTGGACACAAAATGTTGCTTCGGCTGCGTGGGCTCTCTACACCCCCTCACATGAAATGCTCCATTCAAGCGGCATATGTTTGGGGTCAAAAACCAACAACCAAGCCGAATACACTGCTGTCATTGGCCTCCTAGCCAACGCCCAGCATCATCATATTCATCACCTTAGCGTCTTCCTCGACTCTCAACTAGTCGTTCTCCAGCTCAACAATGTGTACCGCATCCATGATCCTTACCTCTTTCGCAAATACCTGTAGGTTAGGCTTTTATCTCGACATTTTGATTCCATTACATTTACACATATTCCAAGACAATTGAATCAAATCACAAATAACCTAGATAATATTGTGTTAGACTGGCATATATCACATCAAGCTACCTCTACACATACATAAAAATGTCACAATCCTGTCACATCATATATATATAATAGACATCATCAAACCATTAACCAAAAACATGTAAACACCGAATAGATCTCAAAAAAGTATACTCATCTATATATATATAGGTCTGCAGTGTCATCTGAATGTTTACATACAAAAAATACATGTACCCGCAAGCCAATGCAACACCTCAGTACAAAAAGGGCTCACCAGCCTATATACACAAAAATACATATGTACATCAAAGAACCACTCACGGTGCCTCTAAAGCACCACCACCTGCCCCTCCCTCAGGCAGTGGCAGCCCACCAACACTTGCCCCAAGAGGTGTTGGCCCACCCCCTACAGGCCCCTCCTGCCTTGGCGGCAGTCGTCCGCTCGTCATCGCCAAAACCACTACTGCTCATCGCACGATGGCCTACCATGGCGGTGGAACCCCCACACACTGCTCCAGGAACGTCTCGTCCTGAATGCAAGACCATATACTCTTAGGCACGTCCTGTAATACCGTCTCCAGCCGATGGCGTATATCCTCATAATCAGCTCCAGCCGTCGCCAGAGGAGCATGTGATGGCCCCACACCAAGGTCATGAAACCGACACCTCCTTGCTTCCCTCTCAGGATCAGTTGGTCACACTGCGGCCTCATCCCGCTGAGGTCTCTCTCCTCGCGACGGTCTCTCCGGTGCTCACTACAACTCCACCTCGCACTCGCGAGGTGCCACATCTGCACATGCAAACAAACAACAGATAGTATCAGCATCTATATCACATACATATGGACTGCTATCTCAAAACAACAAAATAAGCCAAAACATACACACCAACACCAAACATACCTCGATGGTTAAAAACCTCCCCTGGAGGTAGCACCATGTCCAGGTCATCCCGGAAGTCCACCCCAGCATAGGTGTACCGAAGTATCACCTGGGGCATCTGCCGCCATACCTGCGCCACCTCTGCAGAAAAGAAGTGGCCACCTTCGCCACCACCATGATGAAGAAAAACAGTCGACCACCGCCTCAACCACGGCTCTTGCGCCCCTGACATCCCCAGTAGAATCCTCGGGTGCAACATCGGCACCCTCTCTAGAAACCAGGCCACTAGGATGGACCCAAAAGAAAACTCCCCTGTATCAGTAGACCGACAGTGGTCCAACTGTGCCACCATCCTCGCATGCAGCGTCAGCCCCCAAGCGAAACGCTCGCCGGCCAATACTCTCTCTAGCACCAGAAGCTGGCCACCACTAATCCGCTGGGTCACCAGTGACCCATATACTCGCACAATCATCGCTACTATACAGCGATGTGCCAGGGAATCTATCGCTGATATGCTCACCACTGTCCTGGACATAAAGTTCTGACCTGAACAATATCTCCGGCCAATAGTGCCGAGCAACGTACCCCTAGGCAGCATCGGCTCCGCCGATAGGGGCGTTCCCTGAAAGGGGAGCCCAATCAAGAAATATATGTCCTCCACCGTAGTGAAGGGAATCTGCTCTCCTCGCACGAGGAAGCAGTGCAGCTCCGAACTCCACATCTAGATCTGGAACTGTAGTAGATACTCTTCTGCCCGTATCAATGGGCACTCAAAGAACTTTAGCAACCCACAGGTTTCCAAAGTCGCACGCACATCGAGCTCCTCAATGTCCACGGCGTCTCGCAGCTGAGACCAGTCTCTCTCTCGCCACCCCATTTTCATCGTCACCACTGTCCACCTGCAGACAACACAGAGTCCTATATTAGCTCAAGAAACCATCCACAACATCAAAAAGACTCATTTTTATACACCTCAACCTTGCCTCCTAGGCGTTGTTTTGTTACCCACAGGCGCACACACATGCACGCATGTTCACTACACAGGTGCACACACATGCACTCCTGTTCACTACACATGTGTGCATCAGTGCGCACTTGTTTTTTTCACAGGCGCGCTCCTACACGCATTTGTTCACCATACAGGCGTGTCGAGGTGCACGCCTGTTCAACCCATAGACGCACACATGTGCGCGCCTATTCAAATCATAGGCGCACCCTTCGAGCACGCCTTAAATTCTCTCTACCGCGCCCCCATGCATGTATATCCTTTGGACAGGCACACACATATGCACGCCTATCACCAGATCGCTCGTGCATGTGGGGCCCATACCCCCTAAATGTCTCTTTACGGCCCCCCGTACAGCCCCTACCCAAAAAATGAAATCTTATTTCTATGCAAGAGGATCAGACCACTAACCTGAAGCTCGCTAATCACCAATCGGATGCCTTGCCCTCCCCGAATCTCTAAATCTCCTCTGAAAAATGCTCATCCAGTCACTATCGCAGTAGGTACAAATGAGGTGGCAATGTGGGCCCTACATCTATATATAGGCCTTTTGCAAAACTTCCACTCACCATTCCAGGAGCCCATGGTGTCCATTTTTCAATCCGTCTTCAACCACGGGATCAACATCCCGTCACTTACATCACAACAATCCCTGGGTCGCTTTTCATCCTGAGCCCCCGGGGCACCCTTTTTTTCATACCATGGTTAGGTACGCATGCGCATAGTCACACTTATCAAATACATGCTCATATCTTTGTTTCTCTTCAGATATTGTTCACTTTGGGTATTTGGTTTGCATGTGTGTAGGTACTTGCTCATCATCCATCGGCACAACCCCTTCAAGTATATACTTAGCACTGGCATGTAGTCTTTCCCACTGTATCGCACTTTCATTTCTAGTCACACCCTCTAATGTTTACCTCTAGGATCCCCATTCCTGGATCTGTAATACCCACACCTCCATTTTGCATCTTCGGTACTGTTACCCGGTAGCATTCTTACCCACACGAGTTGTCCCATTCATAGCACCTTTTGACACTTTTGACACTCATGTTGTTCTTCATTACCCTTTAGGGATGGGAGTCCTGATAGTCTTTCATCATGTCGTGAATCAACCACATACTCCTTCTCCTCATTTTTCTAGCTTTCCCACACGGACTCCCAGATTTTCCCTTGGTTCTATTTTTTACCTGCACCTCCGCAGTATCATGAACCATCCATTTCCTCCCCAATCAGTTTGCCCATCTACGAAGCTACCTTCATTTCACCTACCTCATATAGAAACTCACCAATGGGGCCCCCACCCTTCATCAGTTTTCCAAGCAAATTATACCCTATGTGGGCCACCCATATTACACTGGGGCACTCGTTTTTGTATTTGTACATTTCTCCCCAATTATTCGGTATTTATTGTACAAATGCCTTTCTTTCCAGTCATTACATTATCTTTTTTGTCATCACCTTTGGTGACCTGCTTCCCTTCTTTTTGGCCAAACGCAACCCATGTCACCCTTGGTTGGAGAATTACTTATCATCTACCCTTGCCAGCATCAGCCATATCTTCAGAGTACCCCACAGGTCAATTACCTCTACCCTCTGAATTTGTTCACCTTGTCCCACCTCTGGTACAACTTATCACCGGTCTTGTCGTCCCCCTGACACTTGACCTCGTTACACAGTTGAGGCCACTTTTTATCTCATACACCCTCCAACCAAGGGGTAGTCTTGAGTCCTCCCACTTATTGACTTCTTCCATGTACCTCTGCCACTTCCTCACCTCAGTATATTTCACGAAGCCCTTTGCTTCTGGGAGTCGCGTTCCCCTTTTGTCGACATCAACACAATTTTCCAGAAGGGTGACAATATCTTGATTCTCATTATCTATTCAATGAGAGATCTCAGACGGCACAGGGTGAAACACCATTGCTCCTTGCTGTCGTTGACCCCCATAACATTCGACGCCAACACTTTCTCATGTTACGGTGGGTCTTACTTTGCGACTATTACGGTTAGTTATTTTATTTTCCAAAGACCTCTGAACTTGGCAGGGCTATCAATGGCCACATCATCGCTGCTACTTATTACTGCGATCAATGCCTACTATTCAGAGCATGTTCATTTGCAGAATTGTCTTCTGCCTCTATCACTACTACCCCCGAGGGTGCTGCAGTTGTCTACACCAACACTTCCATCATCTTTTTTTTCAGAGTTACATGACATGAGCATGGGGCATGCCCGCCTCATTTGTACACAGTTTTCTATTTTACACACCTCATAGAAGGTTGGGTCCTACCGGTTCCTTTTTTCCTCCAACGGATATCTCTAAACGATCCCACTCTTGCTCTATCTTACAACAACATTCTCAGTAGAAGAAACATTGATGGATTTCAACTATACGTATGCTCCTAACCTCATCCATCAGGGGGCATCTGTTATCACTGAAATTTCGTCCGCACATGGTTACAAGAACTCAGCATCGTCAAACAGTGATAAAGTCATTCATGGACCTGAATTAATACCACAACATTCAAAAAGTTCAAAAAACTATTCAAAGTAGTGAAAAATTGAAGAGCGCTTTGCAGACATTGGGCACGGGCACACATGCGCGGAACAGGGACGTAGAAATCGTGCGCAGGCACACGATGCGCGACTGTTAGCGCAAAAAGTTGCACACCTGCTAAACGACGCATTTATAAAAGTGGTCGGCCTCCCAACCACTTATGGTTCATCTCCCAAGCTGATTTGATCCTCAAATTTGGGATGGATCGGACTGGTGGGCTGGTCAAAGACCTAATAATGCCCTAAATGGCCTCTTTTCACACTACAAAGCAGTTAAACAATAACCCAATGCAATGCTATAAAAAGCCATGAATGCACCTCATTTTCTCAAGGAATTCAAAGTAATGTTATGCTTCCTATATGGTTTTGAGGAATCCATTCTTGACACAAGCACATTGGCACCATTACATTGGACAATCCATCTCACCATTGAGTGGATTTGTAAAGAGTTCTTTCATCACCATTTCCATTTTCTTTGTTATAAGAAGAGCTAGCTAGTGAGGGTCCAAGAGCCTTCCCTTGGAGGAAGAAGGGACTCATAGTCCCCTTTCTTCTTGGTGCTTTTTTTTCATCAATAGATCAGCCTCGAACATTGGTGACATGGGTCTTTTTGTTCTTTTTATTTCTATGTCCCTATGCTCATGATTTTAATTTTTATTGCATCTATTAGTCTAATTCTTAGTTATAGTTTTTGTTTTCTTTCTCTAACTCTTTTCTCTACAGCTGTCCTTCTCAACAGACCCAACTGAGCTTGCAAGCACCTCTTATTTGCTCACCAAGGTGACAAAAGAGGCACAACACCAGTCAATTATATGATTAGCATCATGTACATATTTCTTCAATAATGAAACATGGAAAACATTATGTGCTTTTACTGTGGGAGGAAGTGCTAGCTGATAGGCTACAGGTCCAACTCTATCTAGAACCTCAAAGGGTCCAAAATACTAGGGTGCCAATTTGTCACAAGCTCCCATTTCCAGGGAACTCCTTATGGGCTTAATTCTGAGATATACATGGTCTCCCATTTTGAACTCTCTTGGAGTTCTCTTTTGATCAGCATAACGTTTATGTCGGTTCTGAGCGACCTTCAAATTTTGTTTTATCTGAGTCACTTGCTGTTCCATTTCTTTCAACATGTCGGGTCCAAAAGAAATCCTATTTATAGGATTACTCTAGCTAACTTGAGTATTACACTGTCTACCATAGAGGACCTCAAAGGGACTCATTTTTAAGGATGCTTGATAGTCATTGTTGTAGGCAAATTCTACCAATGGCAGGTCGTTTTCCCATTTCTTGGGTTGATGCATTACATGCATCCTTAACATATCCTCTAATATCTGATTTACTCTTTCTGTCTGTCCATCGGTTTGAGGGTGATAGGCGGTACTAAACAACAATTTGGTCTCTAAACCCGTCATCAGTGATTTCCAAAAATTTGAAGTAAATTTTGTGTCTCTGTCAGATATTATCTCTTTCGGCATACCGTGCAGTCGAAACACCTCTTTCATGAATACCTGGGTGATATCTATCACCTTACAGGTCGATTTGACGGGGATGAAATGAGAAGACTTGCTCAGTTTATCCACCACCACCATAATGGCATCATTTTGTTTGGTTGAAGTTGGTAATCCAGTGATAAAATCCATGGAGATGGTTTCCCATTTCCATTCTTGGATGGGTAAAGGGTGTAATAGTCCTGCTGGGTGTCGATGTTCTACTTTAACCTATTGGCATTCTATGCATTGCGCCAAATATTTGGCTATGTCCTTCTTTAATCCAGGCCAATAAAATTGTTTCTGGGTGGCAGTGATCATTTTCTGGTATCTTGGGTGACCAATGTATGGTCTTTTATGTAGTTCATCCATAATGAACCTCTTCAAGTCGTCAGAATTTGGAATGTATAGTCTATCTCTGTAAGTGAGTAGACCTCCTCCGGTCATATGGTAGCCTTCATACTTTTCTCCAACGGGTTCTTGCTTTAGGTATAGGGTCACAGTCTGAATGAAGGAATCTGTTTCTTGTGCATTTCTGACTCTGTCCTTGACATCTGTCTCACAGGTACTCACTATTGCCAGGTGAATCGTTTTCATGCTTCTGCTAAGGGCATCGGCCACCCTATTTTCTTTCCCTTTAATGTGTTTGATTTCAAAATCAAATTCGCTAAGGAGGGCCATCCATCTAGCTTGTCTAGCATTGAGTTTTGGCTGGTCAAACAAATATCGCAATCCACAGTGATCTGTCATAAGTACAAATTTTCTTCCCAAGAGGTAATGCCTCCACATTTTCAAGGCATGCACTATGGCAGCCAGTTCTAGATCATGAGTCACATAGTTGACCTCATGTTCATT
>ML796014.1:408316-421383 GCA_009831015.1 Picea engelmannii | reverse complement strand
CCAGTGTTCAACGTGGATCTCCTTCGCCCTTATTTCCCACCATTATTGGACACCTCAGAAGTAGCAGAACAACTGACACCAACAGAGCTCAACCCTGACTGCATACAACAGGCATCCAATGATCAGATTGTGGACAGACAGATCAAGGGCAGCCGACAACAAAGGATCCATCTTTATCGAGTCGTCAAAGCAGGGCAGCTCCTACACCAAGGCAAGTGGCTCACTCGGGGCCAAATTCAACAGAAATTTCCTCATCTAATGGGGGACCTCAATGCAATGGAGACCATTACTTCCTAAGGAGGGAGGATTGATCCAGATGGATATCAGTGGCCACCCACCCACCTTTTCCAATTGGCTCAAAACAATTTTCTGACATTTTTGGCAATTTACTATTTTTAGCAGCTTTTACTTCTGGGGCCATTTTGAGGGCCTAAATGAAGGTTTTTCAGCATAGAGCTCCTCAATGATAGACAAAGGCATGATTGAGCCCCCAAAATGAATCTCCTTGGTGATACCTTTCCAACGGGCTATCACACGCCTAAAACGAAGATCGTATGCAAAAGTTACGACCCCGGGAAGTTGATGTACTAGCTTACCCAAACGGGGCCCACATGACTTTTGGCGTTTCATCTCCTAGGGTTAGGTTTTTGGATGTCTAGGGTTTTTGGCATTCTTTCTTATTGTAAAAAGGCCTTCAGAGCCTCATTGTAACTTTCTTCTTGCGAATGCGCACTGCCGTCACATCTCTTCTCAGAGATAAGCCGCCACCATTCCAGCAAGCTTGTTTCCGCTGCATTTTACAGTTTCAGCTTATTTCGTTATTGAATAGAAAACCAGTTTTACTGTATCTCTGTTATTTTGTGTTAATCACTTGTTAATAATCTGTATTCATTTCATTCTGCTCATAAAATCCGGATCACCTGTGTAGGTTTGTTCTTTATCACTAGATTTCTTGTGATCAACTGGAAGGCCAGGCACACTGGACCATTCTGGATGGAGGCTACCTTGTAGCCTCACGTCACCTTTTCCACATCGCCATATGTATTCTTGATCCTCTATGCCAGTGCATGGTCTATAGCCTTCCCTGGGTAGAAGTCTTGTAGGTCTGGCCCCTGCATGCTCAATCTAGTGATCCTATGGATCAACGTTGATTCAATGGTGATGCCTCTGTCTAGCCATAGATAGTCACCATGGTATCATGACAACATGAGCTTAATGCATGCATTAACTTCCTAGTGCCTTCCAAAATGTGGTATATTCATCACATTCAAGATAGTGGACTACCCGAGGTTGATAGTCCATGGTTGGGGGATTATCCTTGAGTTCTTCCCCTTCATCCTAGTCAAGTACCTATGAGGGGTTAGCATGTTGTGGTTCTTGTGATCCCCTAGTTTGAAGTCGCTGAATTTTAATGTCATTATCTTGTCTAGCTAGGTTCGAACTGCACGTATTTCCTTAGGGAGGTATGCAGTAATGAGGGTGTAATCGAAGTCCCTTGGGATACTGTCATGACTCACTGTGTCAACCAGGGGTGGGATGTAGTCGGGTAGGATAGACAGGATCAACTTTGCATTCTCCAAGTCATCTCTATGCTTGGTTCTTTTCTCGGCTAAGTCTTAGGATGGTCCATATCTGCGAGCAATCGACGAAGAGGCTTGCACTCCTCTCGTCGAGGAAGCTCGAAACAATGGCGAAGTCTTAGTAAACACAATGAGTCTTGGTTCTTCAATATAATAAAATAGGTGGCAGAGTCTTAGTAAAGACAAGACATAAACAATGATTTCTCTTGTTGGCACAGATACAATTTTCAAAAGTATTCTCAGTGCAACAGTTGACAGAATAAGTAGACATCGATGTAATGGATCTCTCCAACGGGTGAGAATCCTTCATTAATGTAGTTCTTTCCATTACAAGGCGGTCCCAATGGTCTGATGGTGAGATTCCTGGCCATAATTGTTGTTCTAACCATTCGGGGAGGTTGGTCTAACGGTTATAATGATTCCAATGGTCATATTTCTCTGCCATGGTGAAGTGCCACTTGGCGTTGTTATGATATCCCAACAATGTTCTAGTTTTGCAAAACTACCTTCTGCGAAGTCTCCTTCGAAACCTCCTACAACTTTTCTAGCTTTGCTATCTTCTTACTGAGATTTCTAGCTTTCCTCCCTTTCATATACATCTTGGTATTCCTCTTTCCATTATGATTCTTATCTGTACTCAACATATTAACTTCACATTGATGATTTTCTGTCATAGGGTTCAAGGGTAATACTTATTTTGTGTCTGGGGTAGGTGCTCTACTTTCTTGTATGGATAGATATTTCAAGTCTTCCTATGTTTTTTCATCTTTCATAACTCGACCTCTGGTCCTAATTTTCCTTGACTTGTCCTCATGTTCTTCTATCAAGTGCACTATTCTCCTAGTCATGAAATATTTTAATTCTTTATTTTTCTGTTCTAGGGCCTCTTCTTATTTTCTTCGGATCTGATCTCTCTCAATCCAGGGTTTTCCCAATAACATAGAAAATCGGGATCTTTCCTCAACAAATTTAACAACCTCAAATTATTCTTCTATCGAAGTTCCATGAGCATGCATAGAGGTCTGTGTAAGTCTTCCACATAGGGTTATCAATTTTCCTCTAAACTATACTATTCATCCTAATGAATGAACCATAGAAGTTCTTCCCAAAGTTTCCCAAGTACTTTATGTCATGGAATTCACCTGTATTTCCTCATCCAGAACACATTCTATGTCGAAGTCTCCTATTATTGCTTCTATAATTTATTTTTCTTTGAAGATCTCTGATAAGTTGATATCTCTGTGATTATTCAAGGTTTCTTTCATTTGTAGTAATACAATCTCTAATTCTTTCTAGGGTTCTACCATGGTCTTAGTTTCTTGGCCTTCCTTGGGGTTTTTTGGTCTCATATTTATTCTTTTAACCTTAGAAATCATTCTAGGGAAATCCAAAACTTCATGTTCCATATATTTACAACAAAGACAACTAGGTCTTCTATTAGGGCAATCCTTAGCAAGATGGCATGGTCTTCTACAACTGTAACAAAGGGTTAATCCTTGCTTTCTCTTAAATGATCCCCAAATTTTTTTGTACTGCACACTAGGGTCACATTAAATAACCTGCAAAAAATTATTCCTATGATCCTGCATCCATTTGTTAGTCCAAACATTATTTCTATGCATAGGAATAATATGTCTTTCATTATTTCTATCAAATATTCTTTCTTCTAATTGTGCCCTAGTTTTAAATATAGGACAAAATTTATGAAACATACCTAGATCCATACTTTTGAAACAAACAATTCCACTTATATTACGTTTGTCAAAGAATTTTTTTTTCAGATCTTACCTCTTTAAATAAAGATTTTCACCATTCTTACCTCTATCAGAGCACAAATATTTCGTATCTTACCTCTTTTATTCAGATTTGCCTCCTTTCTTAGCACAGAACTTCGTAAATCAAGTAGAACACTACACACTAAAGAAACAGATCTATGCACACATATTTCTTTCTTTTCCTCAGTTCCCAGCAATCACAGTTTCAGGTCCTGGCAATAGAACTGTTTGTTGGCACAGGGGCAGGCCCAGGGTTCAACGCTTCAACAACGTACCAAAAAAACCCTAACTACCATCCCTTTCGGAAACACCTATGAAGAAAATGAAGTCTCACCCAAGGTAGAGGCAGGGGTGGTTGCAAGAGTCCAGTGTCTGAACCTTAGCTGGGACATATATATGTGATTGTAACACCTTAAGAGAGCACTTAATAGTTATATTTCATTAGTATTCAACCTTTGTATACAATGTAGATAAACCCTAATTATAGCGCAACATGGTATTCATCCAGATCTAATATATTCAAGAACTAAGCATATCAACAAAGACCAAATCTAGCATCTTATTCACATCATTAGGCACTAATCTATCATATTCATCTAATAATTCGCCATTACACTAAGCATGAATCATATAAACAATACAAAAATCATAATGCACAAAGCAACCACAACACAAGATATACGTGGTTCACCCCCAACCTGGGGCTATGTCCACCAACTCTTCTTCTATTTATTGTCTTCTGTCAATCTTCTACATGCACAGAGCCACAAGATCCTACTTTGCATAGGACAAGAGATCTATGTGCACCTCACTATATCCTCCTTCCATGAGCTAGGTTACAACACAAAGCCTTTGCACAATCTCTTACAGTCACTTGCACTTAGCCTTGCAAGCTTCACACAGTATGCACAAAGCATGTACAACTATCACTTGCACTTATCAAATCATCACATAGATGTCTATATTGTCCTCCTCTTACATCACCTAGACATCTATTTATACATTACAAAATGGGCCTAAACATGGGTAAACCCATGGGTCGACATCCCCATACCCGTTACATAAGCCCAAAACCAAAAAGTTCCCTAATAAGGGGTCAAGATCCTGCAATCTTAGCTTGGACTTGCACTCCATCTTCTACAGCCTGTCAAAGTGCCAAAATAGGTCAAACATGACCAAGGATCCTCAAAACGTGGTCAAGGGACAACATATATGTTGCATATGTAGTCTTACTATTATTCCTACAATAATATGTTATATATATGTAGAATAGTAATTCTATATTTATATGGATGTCTATGATTTTTTGCAAGTATCTTTGTGTGGCACAACCCAGTAGTTTAAGGCTGGAGTTGTCACAGATCAAAGATAAATGTACAAGATAAGGTATTCCGTAGGTAGCATTGCTCTGGTGGAAGGCGTTGTAGGCCGGGGCATGTTACAGAAGTGAGGGCCACATTAAATTCAATCAGTGAGTTGAGTTTAAGTGTGAGAAGAGGGAAGACTTAGTGAGAAAGATGAACAAGACTACTATGAGAAACAATCTTTCAAGCATCTTGGAGAAGAAAAACTAAACTCAAGATCACTCTTGATCTCAAGCTTCAGACACTAAAATATGTCCAAACAACACAGTCACAACAGCACAATGATCGAACCTACATCACAATCGAGCTACAACAACTCAACTGGATCCTCCATTCTCGAGCCATTCAGTGTAAGAGGGAAAAAGATAACAAGGGAGCTCACTAAAAATGTTCATGATACCACTGTAATCAAACCTACATTACAACAACATAATTGTTGATAATGAGATGGGGGTGAATCAGTATCAAGAAAAATTTAAAAATGTTTTCAACTTATATGTAAACCATTCAATTATATCCAATAAGCAATGAACAATAGTATAATATTTACACCAATACACCACAATACACCATGCACAATATATGAGAAATAATCAATAGTTATTAGTCAAGGAAAGTAATGACTTCCAAAGGTAGCTATAGCTTCCAAATATAAAGGGAGGGAAAAACCTCCAATAGGAATATACAATCCTCCAATATCAAGAGAGGTTTTACCTCTCCATCCCAAGAATATATGAGAGATAATAAAACTTTACATTAAATCATCATCATCAACCAACCATCACATATAACCTGATAATGCTTCCTGAGACTTCTTTAACTTCTGCAATTCTTCAATTCTTGGAATACTATGATACTGTAGATAATATTACTAAATGTATTCTCTGAAAATAATCCAAGTTCCACTCCTTGAATCCTCCCCAAAAATAACTTATAGAGAGAATGGTAGACCTTATTCAATTTTGGTTTATTCAGGAGAGTGAACTTGTATAGAATGCCCCACGCTCAATATTTAACAACAAATTCTGAAACTTGCACACAAGAAACTAAATCTCGTACTCTTTCCAATGAAATTGGTCTCACTAAATTTGGATTCTCTATGAAGCAGTTATGACTATTTTACCTGGAACACTTGTTTATGACTAGCTTCAGGACTAGTCAAAAACCCTATCTTCCACAGAGTGTATCTCCAAAATTATAGCGAATAAAGTGATGAAATTTTTTCCACAGGTACCTAGATATGCCTTCTCAATACCATATCAATTTCACCATCTTAATAGTTATAGAAAAAACATTATAGATAAAATGGTAAGATTACCTGTAAATAACATACCTTAGAACAATTCACCAAAAGACTTCATCCTCCCTTGAAATCCAACCTTCTTTACTTCAGATTTCCTCTGAAATTCAAATTGTGTATCTAAAATGAATGTATAATGATATGTATTTATGCCCTTTATGTCACTTCCTTTTAATATTATGGCCAACCTGACACTTTCTTATTTTATAATTCTTTTCTTTAATTATCTTTAGGATCGACATGTACTTCCTTCCTCAATTCACTTTGTCATCTTCAAAAATTCATTTCTCCTCAACCATGAGGATCCACATGACATGCCACCTACCATTGGAAACAACATGATGTATACTATCCATCCATGGGTGTTTTTTCTGCATGTGCACTGTCCTTCATGTCGAAATACCTTCATCAATATTGCGGTCCAAAAACAATGACTAGGGTTGACATCAATGACAACAAACAATCTTCCAACAATCTCCCCCTTTCCCATCAATGGAAACATGCATGCTCCCCCTATCACCATGATACCAATTTCTCTCCCCCTTTGACATCAATGGAAAAGGGTAGGTATGCTCCCTCTGAGTTTAATGGAAAAAGGTAACTCTCTTATTTGGGGCTACTCCCCATGAACATGTGACACTCAATAATACTTCCTCCTTATTTTTGGTCTTTGGGACTTTTTCTTCCTTGGAATCCTTTTTTGTGGCTTCTGTATTCTCTATATTCTTCATGTCTAGGATGTATATGTTGTTCAGTCTTCTTTTTGCAGTTGCAACCAATCTTCCTGAGTTATTTTCTCTAATTTTACATTTTCAGGAGTTGAACGTAAGAGTGTATCATTGATCACATATTTTTCTGACACCGAGGAAATTATGATTAAGATCTTCAACAAATAGAACTTTTCCCGCTTTTACATTTTCACTTCCAAGATTTACTATTCCTTTTCCAAGTATTTTGGTAGATGACTCATCTCCAAATGCAACATTTCCACCTTTTTTCTTTAAGCTGACATATTTTCTTTGATCTCTGGTCATATGAGATGAGCACCCACTGTCTATGAACCATTCATCTTCCTCTTTGCATTCTTTAGTGACCAATGCTATTTGACAATTGTCATTGTGTGGAATTTATTTCCTTTTCCATGTTGTAGTTGGTATAAAGACATTTGGCATACGATTATCTTCCTTCATCTCTCTGCAATCTCATGCTTTGTGACCAAGATTATTGCACTTGTAACATACAATATTTTGATCCATTATTGGTTCAAATGGATTATAATTTCTGTTGACAGGTCTATGGACATTTCCATATCTACTATTTTCACCATTCATGTACCTTGTGTAGTTATTCCTTTCATTGATTCTACAATTGATTTCCTTGTGTCAAAAATTTCCACAAGTATAACAATGTCCAAGAAAGAAATTTTGATACCTGGGAGTAAGTGATCTTCTTTGTGGTGTGGTCCATATGGGTTCACTATCTATTCTTTTGTAGTTTCCTTCATAATGATTTCTTTCATACCTGATGGTAGAGGATCTTCTTGATGTCTCATTCCTTCTTAATTCTAGTCTTCTATCTTGTTGTTCAACTTATTCTAGAGTGTTGGTCTCATCATTTTCATCTTCCTTCTCTTGTTTTGTTGTCTTCAAATTGTGATTGTATCCTAGTCCTATATTTTTGTTTGGATATCTTTGACTGCTATGTATTTCATCTAATTTTTCAGTGTTTTTTTCAAACTTCTTCAAATTTTCTATTGTCAGTAGTAGCTCCCCTTTTGTGTGATCTAATTCTTATTTAAATTTCTCATAATCTTCTAATTGTTCCTTCAAGCTATCAATGGTGTTTTCAAGATTGTAATTCTCTTCTTCACAAATACTCAATTAACCTTTTAGTATTATGTTTGTGTTTCTAAGCTTGCTATTTTTAGTTTCAACATGCTTCAACTTTTCAAGATTCTCATCTTCTTGTTCACTCTCTGCATTGTCTTTGTATACCCAAAAGGAATCAAGGTTAGTTTCTTCATCTAAATCTTCTTCACAAATGATCATTTGAATCTTGTTCATCTGAATCTTCTTCTTTACAATTATTCCGATCATCATATTGGGTTTCTTGGGTTATGAATAGGACTTCTCCTCCATCATTATATTCTTCATCACTCTCATCTAAGGAAATGTCATGTTCCTTGGAGTAGAAGATCTTTTTATTGTTGAGACTTCTCTTTTTATAGTAGCAGTTTTCAACAATATGTCCTATTCTACCATAGTTAAAGCATTTGAGAGGAGACTTACCTTTGTATCTTCCACTTCCCTTCTAGAACCTTCTTACAAAATTTGCTATTTCTTCATCAAGGTCATTATCCGTGTCTTTTGTCTTCTTGATGGATTTAAAGGCTGCTTCATTGTTTGGCTGGTCACTTTTTGTATCTGTTCTCATTTCATATTCTATAAGAGACCCATGTAAGTCATCCATTGTCATTTTGGTCAAGTCCCTAGTTTCTTCAATGGAAGATACCTTAGCATCATACTTCAAGAGAAGTGATCTCAACACTTTTTGTACAACCAAGGATTCATCGAGCTCTTCACCTAATCCTCTGATAGAATTAACAACTTCATCAACTTTAATAAAATTGGTTTCAATATCTTCCTTCTCATTCATATTCAAATTTTCAAATTCTTCTCTATGTCGTTGAAGCTTGACCTGCTTAACTTTTGGATCTCCTTAGTAGATACTCTTGAGTTTGTCCCATACCTGTTTAGGAGTGTTGTAGCCCATCACTTTGGTAGCAATGGTTGGTGCTAATGATGCTAGAATAACATGTCTGGCTTTTGAATTACAACTCATAATATTCTTCTCATTTGGATCAGTTGGAGCATTATTTGGGATTGCATAGCCATTTGAGTACCAAATGTCTACTCCCAAATCCGTTAGGTAATTTTTCACTATATCACTCTAGTATGCATAATTTCTTCCATCAAATTTTTGAATCCCATTTGAAATGTTCTCATGGTCATCCATCTCTACTTGGAATTTTCCTTCTAGTGGTTAAAATGTTCTAAAGGAAACCTATTGTGATACCAATTGTTGATACTAAGAGGGGGGTGAATCAGTATCAAGAACAATTTAAAAAAAAAATCAACTTATACTTAAACCATTCAATTATATCCAATGACAAATGAACAATAGTATAAGAGTTACACCAATACACCACAATACACCATGCAAAATATATGATAAATAATCAATAGTTATTGGTCAAGGGAAGTAATGACCTCCAAAGGTAGCTACAACTTCCAAATATAAAGGGAGGCATAAAAATACAAGAGGAAGATACAATCCTCCAATATCAATAGAGGGTTGACCTCTCCGTCCTTTCCCCTTCCTTCCACCCAAGAATATATGAGAGATAATAAAACTTTACATTAAATCATAATCATAAACCAACCACTAAATGTATTCTCTAAAACTCCTCTAAGTTTCACTCCTTGAATCCTCCCCAAAAAGAAGTTATAGAGAGAATGGTAGACCTTATTCAATTCTTATTTATTCAGGAGAACAAACTTGTACATAATGCCTCGTGCTCAATATTTAACATCAGATTTGGAAACTTACACACAATAAAATAAAGCCTGTACTATTTCCAATGAAATTGGGATCACTTCATTTGTATTCTCTATGAATAATTTATGAGTGTTTTACCTGGAACACTTGCTTATGGCTAGCTTAGGGACTAGTTAAAAACCCTATATTCCACAGAGTGTATCTCCAAAATTATAAAGAATAAAGAGATGACATTTTTACCATGGGTACCTAGATATGTATTCTCAATACCATATCAATTTCAGCATATGAATCTCTCTAGAAAATATTTTATAGAGAAAATCGTATGATGACCTGTAAATAACATAACTTAGAACACATCACCAAAAGACTTCATCCTCCATTGAAATCTGGCCTTCTTTACTTCAGATTTCCTCTGAAATTCGACTTGTGTATATAAAATGAATGTATAATGATATGTATTTATACCCTTTATGTCACTTCCTTTTAATATTAGGGACGACCTGACACTTTCTTATTTTCTAATTATTTTCTTTAATTATCTTCGGGGCCGACATGTACTTCCTTCTTCAATTCACTTTGTCATATTCAAAAATTCATTTCTCCTCAACCATGAGGATCCATGTGTCGTGCCAACTACCACCAGAAACAACATGATGCATACTATACATCCATGGGTGTTGTGTCTGCATGTGCACTTTCCTTCATGTCCAAATACCTTCATCAATCTTGCGGTCCAAAACCAATGACTAGGGTTGACATCAATGACAACAACCAATCTTCCAACAATAAAAACCCTCGATTGGATCCTCCATGCCCGAGTGTTTTAGAACATTTTTTTTTTACAGAGGTATGAAAAGAAGCCGACTTTTATTAACTTGAAATTCTCAAATTTGATACATAACTAGAGAACAGTTCTAGCATCCAAACCTTAAACAAATATCAAAAGTACCTATTTATACTCAAACTAGTCCACCACTAAGAAGAGTATGACCTGGTTACTACATTCAAAGCCTTGTGTCTGAGCAGTCTTCTATCATACTTAGCATGTATCCTTCAGTCAAACGCGAGCTCAGATCAACATGGGTCTGCAGGAAAGTTTGTCCACAAGGGTACCACGGGCTGACTGTTCAGTCCCCATGGTCGAGCCTTCCATGCCTTCCATTTATGGAGTGAGCTGAAGTTTCAACCACCATCTCTATTTTCATTAACTACTTTTCCTCAAGGACTCAATCGAGACTTAAAGCTCAGGGGGCGACCACGTGCTACCCTGAGATAGCATTCCATATAAACATGTGATTGCGGGGCTACTCAAAAGTGGTTTGGGTTTAGACCACTTTTGGGCCCGCAATCCACCACTTGTCGCCACGTAGTGCTTCATCTTACCATGGTTTCAATTGCGGGTTCGCTCAAGAAAATTATCACTCAAGTATGTTGCATCCCCACAATGGACAATGGCCATCGATCTCGTCCCGATCTGAGATCTAGGTGCACCTGCTAGATTTAGTCCCATTACCAAGCTTAACTGCCTGCCAACTTTTGAATCCACCAGGCTGTGCCCTGGGGGGGACGCTACTTTTAACGTTGCATAATAACACCTTCTAGAGGATGATTTGACATGGTGGTCTGACGTCACCATGCTGATGTGTCAGGAAAGAGAAGTGACATGTGTCACTAAGAAATAAGCGAATGATATGCCCACAACTGCCTGGACTGGGTGCCATGTGTCATTGTTGAATAGGTTCCATGTGTCACAACCGATGAGTGTGCCACATGTCCACACTGATGAATTCCATGTATCCTCTTAAATAAATGATTGAGATATCCTTCGGGTATTCAGGCTCCGGGAAAATCAAATCTCAAACCTCACCCTCCTTCAATGCTTTTACTCGGAGCTGGCAATTTATTGACGCGTGGCCCTCACAGATCAACCACTGAGAAAAAATTTGGGTCTTCAGGCTTTGGGAAAATCAAATTTCAAACTTATATTTCTCACTATTCTCACAGACCTTTGTCGCATGTCCCCATTGATGGATGGTCCAGATTCACTTCGAGACTTCAACAACTTCAACACTTCGGGCCTTCGGCACTTCGAGACCTCAATCCTTCGGCACTTCATGACTTCGAGCCTTTGGTGGCTTTGACACTTCAAGACTTCAAGCCTTCTTCGACTTTAGTACTTCATTGACTTCAGTACTTCGACGCTTCGACACTTTGGGACTTCGATGCTTCGGCACTTCGGGACTTCAACAACTTCGACACTTCAGGGCTTCGACACTTTGGCTCTTCGACACTTAGACACTTTTCAATACTTAACTTCCACGAATCTCCAGAGTGCCAAAATATGAAGTGAGGGATCCACCTCCACGTGTCCCCTTGCTTTGGATGGCTCAGATCATTTCGGGAATCTAGGCTTCATCTCTTTGAGAACTTTGCATACTTTTTACTTCAAAAATCTTGAAGCCCATTTCCACGAACCTTTGGATCATTTTCCACCTGTCCCCATCAAGATCAACGACTCATGCTCGCTTCAGGTCTCAGGGACTTCAAACGTTTTCTCTACTTTTCACAATTTTAAGATTTTGAATGTCGGTGGGCTGCTAATTTGAACTTCAAAGGGGATCTCGACCGTTGAAAACTGAACTCGCTTGTTTTCATTTTAAGCTTGAAAATGGGCTTCCTTGAATGTTGCACCTTTGAGCTCAAGGATGATACCTGTGCAAGCAAAGGACTTGGTTATGATCCTTCTCGGTAGTCTGTGTATTCTTGTTTTTGTATGGATTAGATTTCATAACTGATAAAGAATATTTTGCAGAGTCAAGTGACAACAATTTTATGGCAAGATGATCTAGATATTTAGCTTGAATTTCTTTTGTTGTCACATTCATTTTGTATGGTGTCCATTGGGGGATTCTAAATTTGACTTTTGTCTCACCCTCGCCAAGGTTGTTTAATGGATAAATCGGTGAATGTAGACATAAACTAATCTCCCTAGATCCACCAGGATCTAGAACAAAACAAGACAGGACATGACTCTTTCCCTAGGTTTATACCATTGAATTTATCACCAAAGAAGGAGTGTATGACATACCTTTATATATCACTTCCCTATATATTTGTTGTCCCTGCATCGATTCGATGCTCTTGTGAGATCAGATCATGTTGGTTGTGGAGCCTGATTATCTTCCTGATTCAAAGGTCCTTGCTTTCAGCCGTGTTTATACCCCATGAAGTATTTACACCCCAGAAGTATGTACACTCTTCCTATTGATACTGAGAGGGGGGTGAATCAGTATCCAGTACAATTTAAAAACCTTTTCAACTTATACTTAAACCATTCAATTATATCCAATGAGAAATGAACAATAGTATAAGAGTTACACCAATACACCATAATACACCATGCTCAATATATGAGAAATAATCAATAGTTTTTGTTCAAGGGAAGTAATGACTTCCAAAGGTAGCTACAACTTCCAAATGTAAAGGG
>ML796014.1:377075-388433 GCA_009831015.1 Picea engelmannii | reverse complement strand
TTTGCAAGCTGTCAAAAGGATATTCAGGTACTTAAAAGAAACAATGACTTATGGTCTGTGGTATCCCAGAAATCAAAGTCTTCAGTTGACTGCTTATTCAGATGCAGATTGGGAAAATTGTGTTGATGAGAGAAAAAGAACCAATGGAGGAGCATTATTCTTGGGTAACTCCTTAGTAGCATGGCTTAGTAAAAAGCAAGGTTCCATTTCTTTATCAACCATAGAGGCAGAGTACATTGCTACTTCTACCTATTGCACACAGGTATTATGGATGATTCAGACACTTGCAGACTTAGAGGTAAAATATACTGCACCGATCCCAATTCATTGTGATAACAAAAGTGCCATTAGTGTGTCTAAAAATCCTATCCTCCACTCCAAGACAAAACATATTCCCATAAAATATCATTTTCTGAGAGAGCAGGTCACCAATCATATTGTTCAGGTCCATTACATTCCCACTACAAAAAAAATTGCAGACATATTTACTAAACCCCTAGCCAAGACACTGTTTGTATATCTCAGATAGAAGCTGGGTGTCATTTCGTTTCACACCTAAAAAGTCCATCTTGTTAGGGGGAGTTTTGCATTGTTTGAGAATCTAATGCCTCCTAAAATTACTGCAATAGCTCAGGGGGAGCATGTCTCTTATTTGACATTGATGTCAAAGGGGGAGAAAAGAATTCGGGTGCCTTAGTTTCCATCAATGCTAAAGGGGAATATTGTTGGCAAATGTTTAACAGGTAGCGTATGCTTGTCATTGATGGCAAGTACAATAGTGAAGATGGTAGGATCAGAGTGTGCATCGATGGAAAAACAGGAACAACATAAGCTCAGGAGGAATTAGCACAAAGTCGAATGCAGTGCGTAGGTGTGCACTAGGGATGAGGTTAACTCATGACTAAAGCTCAAGGGAGATAGCGTACTTAGGATCACAGGCGGATCAAAGGTTGAGGCCTTTGACACTTAGAAATTCTTCCAAGTAAGAAGGATGTGTAAGCTTGGAGGAGAAGTGTCAGTGATCGTTGGATCCCATCTCGAATTCCCGATGACCGTCAGATCTCAATGTAGACAAGAGGAGCACGCATATATGGAGGATAGATCTCGAGCGTTAGATCCGAGCGCAGGGTCCGACCACCGTTGGATCGAGGAGAACCTGCACGTTCTTTAAATTTCCAGGAGTAGAGGGCTCACAAATCCCGATAGCATGAGGGCTGTCAGATCTGAATAAAGACAAGAAGAGCATGCTGAAGAGGAGGATAGATCTCAGGCGTCAGATCTGAGCGCAGGGTCCGACCACCGTTGGATCGAGGAAAACCTGCACGATCTTTAAAAGTGCAAGGAGTAGAGGGATCACAAATCCCGAAATTAGGAGGACCATCCATCTCAGGGGGTTATGTGGTCCGTTGATCCGACTCATGTCAGCAAACCACGTCAGCTAGGAACACGTGGCACAACCAGGTAATGACAAGTGTCCAACTGATTCAACATGCCAAGCACATATAAGTCACGAATCAAGGTGACATGTGGCAGTTATTTAACACATGTGATGTCAGTAGACTTACACCATGTCGGAGTTTCAAGGAGTGCGTGTTGGAAATGTCAAAGAAAAAATGCAACAGGAATCCCGATATGCAAAATCGTGACTTAAATCGTAGCAATTGAATCAAGATCAAATCTGGACCGTCAATTCCAGTCCTTGTCAGAGTTTCGGGGATTGAGAGTTGGACATGTCAAAGATTATTGACATCAGGAATCCCGATATCGCGATGTAATCTGAGCCCTTCAGATTAAGGTTGAATATGGATTGTTGATTCTAGTCCTTGTCGGAGTTTCGGGGATCGAGAGTTGGACATGTCAAATATTATTGACATCAGGAATCCCAATATCGCGATATGTGAAATCGCGATGTAATCTGAGCCGTCAGATTAAGTTTGAATCTGGACCGTTGATTCCAGTCCTTGTCGGAGTTTCGGGGATTGAGAGTTGGACATGTCAAATATTATTGACATCACGAATCCCAATATCACGATATGTGAAATCGCGATGTAATCTGAACTGTCAGATCAAGTGTTGATCGGAGGGCTACTGATGCATGACACAGTGAAACTACCAGAAACCATTGATGGAATCTGCTAGAGAATTGGAAGAGACCCCTGTGTGATCGCCAGAGGAGATGAAGAGTCTCCAAGCTTCGTCCAAGTGAAGGAAGACTATTCTTAGAAGGGATTGACAGATGGATGAGCGTGGAAGCCTGTAACTGAAACAAAGAAGGTGAGCTCGACTGTCACAGAGAAGACGAAGAGTCTCAACTGCTAGAGAGGCTAAGGAATGTCAACATAACATCCAGTGATGCTGAACGCGTGGGAAAATGGCCAGAGAAGCTGAAGAGTTACGATGATGATCACACAGAGCACTCGAGAGGTGGAGGAGATTGGCGCAGTATGAGAACGCAGAGGAATGGAGAATATTGCATGCACAAGATGCACAGAAGCTATATATACATGGTACAGAGAAGAGAAGGGTTGTTGTCGCTATTGGAGTTTGTTGTGGTTGTTATTGGTGAAGGTGATTCATGTGTGAAGAAGGAGGAGAGTGCAACAACTAAATAGCACAGAAAAGGAACTTTGCAGTGAATGGACATGGTGCACAGAGAATAAAAAGTGGAAGAATAGACAGCGCAAGTGATGTGTGAAGAAAGGCAATGAGGTAGATAGAGCAACAAAATGCAGCAGCATAGTAATGAGTCTGGTAAGCCATTGTTGAACATCATATCACTGTAATAAGTTTCAGTATCAAAGATTTATATTTCAGGGTGGTTAGGTGGAGCTAGGGAGGACTGGTGTCCTCAAAGGTTCAAGTGGGTGCTTGAACACAGGGAGTTGGTGCTTCCTTCTAGTTGGTGCTAGAGAAACCAGGGAGTTGGTGCTTCCTTCTAGTTGGTGCTAGAGAAACCAGGGAGTTGGTGCTCCCTTCTAGTTGATGCTAGAGAAACCAGGGAGTTGGTGCTTACTTCTAGTGGGTGTTAGAGAAAACAGAGAGTTGGTGCTCTCAGCAAGTTGCAGCTTGCAAAACTGAGGTTGTAGCCTCATTATGAGTTGGTTCTCATATGTATGATACTGTAAAGAATGTAACTATTACTTATCATATAAAGAAAAAGAAGTTTTTACCCTGTATGGGTTTCGGGAAATATTTGTCTCTGTGTTTCTCATATATGTTAATGATGATGAAAGCGTCATTGTTTTTTTCCCTGCATTATTGTGATCATCATTCAGTGTCTCTACAAAGAGTTTAAAAGAACCATAATTGTTTAAGCACGGTAACATCTGATTCACCCCCCCTCTCAGTTGTCCAACACAAACAACACTCGCTAGTAGAATCTAGGAATGAAAACCAAGCAAACAAAACTTTTGTATTCTGAAGTCACTAGTTGGTGATGAAATCCAACGTCGCAAAGTCAATACAAGAAGGGGCTAAGCTAGGGTGGAAAAGTTACGTTGACGACCTGCTTAACGGGATTACACCCTAGTGCAAGCTCCCACACATAATTGTGGGTATAGCCTCCAAGGAGCCTGAGTGAGTCTGGCCAACGTTGATTCCAGGTACCGTGAAGACTTTCCACTTCACAGTCACCTCATATAAGACCCTAAGAAGATAGGCAACTAAAGGTACCAAAAACAACAATGATGCCTGGGGAGACAGTCGAAGGTCCGATCCACGCTCAAGGGCAAGGTATCTAGCCCAAAATCAAATTGATAGGCTTCCATTCATCATTGCGGGTATACCTTCAAGCGACCCCCATAATACATGCAATCTCTACACCGAGATCAACAAAGCAGGGTGGGTAACTCTGTCGATCTCAATGCAACCTCAGGTTTGACCCTTGTGTGAGAAGGGCTTCCCAAGACAAAATGTTGCAAATGGAATTTTACACTCCCTATCACAATATTCTATTGTGTGTTTTTTTCTTTGGAGAGTGTGTCTCACTGCATGTTCCAATGCTCTAGCCTAGCTAATATTGGTGTAAAAGATCCCTAGAAAAAATTACTAGTTAAGTTTTAGATTTTCACAATATTTTTAGAGGTTGTTGTTTCTCAAGAGGGAGACGGGAATGAAACCGATGTTGTGTAATACCTCGAACCAACAATATGAAAATATAAATGAATGATGCAAATTTTCGTTCAATGAATTCTATCTACAGCAGGGAGAAGGTGTTTTCGGAATAATGTAAACTACAAAGTATACTTCCTTTTTCTTTAAATTAACACAATTTCAAACAACCAATAAACAATGAAGTTCTTCAATGTTCTCTTCTCTTAAATGCAATAAATGTTCTTATGTATGATTATTCAAAAGAATGGATAACTTCAAATTCTTCCTTTCTAAGACCAGACAAAGGGCATGGCAGAGAAAAGACAAGAAATCCAAGAAAATCTATACCTTCAACAAGCACCCAAATCAAACTTTCAATCAAGACAAAAAATAAAAAATTACAAGAAAGTATTTCCTCAAATGCAAATGAAGAAACAACTTCTCACTCATCAAGCAATCTAGAATACGTAATCAATCCAAAACTTCAAATCCAATCCAAGATTTTTAATCGAGCAAGCACCCAGATACAAGCTCAAAGATTATACCCTTGTTGTTAAAAATAAAAAATGAAAACTGGAAAATGACTAAAAGAGGTGTTCGATCTCTGAAAATGAATCAACAACAAGTCAACTGTTTAGAAAAATGTCATGTGTTGGTATTAAAAATCCTTTCCAGTTGGTTAAAACAAAAACTAGGCATCAACAGAGGCTAAGACCCAACTCAAAAATTTCACAGATGTCGCTGCAGGATGATAGCAAATCACAGTGTGGAAATCAAGAGTTTCCACAAGCCAGAAATGGATAAAGGATGAAAATATGGCACTGAAGCAAACAACCAGGATGCGGAAATTGGAGGTTTCCACAGGATATGTATAAGGTACAGTGCGGAGGTATTTGTAAATCAGGAAATTATGAGAAGAGGGCAAAGGATATAAGTGGATTTTTAAATCCACAGAGTCTGAATCGATCTCCCACAGACTCAAAGACTGATTTCAAGTGAAAAGAATAGGTAAAGAGCAAATGGCCAACAAAAAACCACAGTCAAGTTGTATCCCCAGTGGAGTCACCAATTTCTTTATTGGATAAATCGTTGAATGCGGACATAAACTAATCTCCCTAGATCCACCTAGATCTAGAACAAAACAAGCCAGGACATGACGATTTCCCTAGGTTGCTACCATTGAATTTATCACCAAAGAAGGAGTGTATGACATACCTTTATATATTGCTTCCCTATATCTCTATTGTCTCTGCTTCACTCCAGTTCTCTTGTGAGATCAGATCTGCAATGACACAAACCAACCAAAGTGAAAGAAACTATGATAGATTCAATAAAAACTTAGACATGTGATCAAGGAGTCATGTAATAAAATGAGAATAATTTTATGGGAAAGAAACATGCAATTGTATTATATTGAATAAAAGTGGAAGATACAACCGAAATGCCTTGATGTCACAAGTTCCCTTTTAGTGGTCCTTCATTCTAACACACACATACACTTGCTCCGAATTTGCATGAAGATAATCCACAAATCTTGATGAACAAATGGAGGCCTCAAGCATGAATTGTATCAAGATTCTTCACACATTCTTCAGCCTATTCTTTTCTCAATCTTTCTTGATCTTGCTTAACATTTTCCATGATAAATCCATTATTATATAGGAGAAGATTAAGTGGTTACTAGGATGAGGATGATCCCACCAAATCAGAAAAGCTAGTAAGATCACCACCATACGGATGCCACACCACATTCTAGAAGATTCTCCTTCTAGAAACTTCTAGAAACTTCTTCCTTTTCTTAGATTCAAGTTTCATCACACCCTGCCTATATAGCAGCATGCGAAAATCCCACAGGCCAAGCATAGAGCAGCCTGTGGAAATCAAGGATTTTCGCACTGTGTACCACTGTCAGCCTGCGACGTCATTCTAAAAATGTACCTTGTAGGGGAAGAACTCAACCATTTTCCTGATGTGAAATATTGTTTTGGAAGTCTGAACACATGCCTATGGAGTCATCATCAGAGTGACCAAAATAATGTGTAACATGGTTTGTAAAGAGATTTTTTCTTTGTATCTCAGATTGAAATTAATATAAAGAAATAAACAAATTTATTTCAGTGTTACATGCATATCTTATGATATTGTTCAGATTTTTAGTTTTATTCTCGTCTTTGTTCCTTTACACACTTATGTATATCTTTGTTTATTTTCTTTTTCATAGTTAAATTTAACATATAAAATCAGCCTTAGTCCCTAGTACATATTACTTGTGGATTAAGAGAATGTTTCAAATTAAAGGCTATAAACCCCATGTAACATTCCCAACTATATTTCCTTAGCCTAGCAAGATTTTAAAATGCTTGAGTAAGGCTATTCATACCTTTTACTCAACAATAGGTTCATTCTCTTGAAAAAGTGCTAACTAGTTTCCCATGCCGTAGAATGCACGTGCACATCATATAAATTTAGAATGTGCATGTTCTAGGAAAATCTCCCTGCGGACAGGTAGATTGCCTCAAAGAGCTAGATTCTTAACTCTAAGACAAAAATTTCTTAACGTGGACACTGACTTCCTTTCAAATCTATACAAACTAATGCATGAGGAGGAAGGAGAACAAAAGTACCTTTTTATCGACGTTTTTCCCTGCACGCTCCGAGTTGAGCTCCAATCTTTCGCTCCTCGTTGAGCTCTGTAGACAAAACAATAGTACGACCACTTCCTACTCTATTGATATTAGCTTGAAAATAGATCTATCTATCAATGATAAGTTCATGTAAGATCAGAAACAAACTAGAAAGAAACAGACCAAGCGTGTCATATTAATGAGAACAATGACAACAGTGACTTACAATCGTAGATGCGAATGCGATAGCTTCGTCAAGTCCCCCTTGTCTAACCCTTGATCGAAAGATCCACAATATGAATGATAGCATCTTTGCTGATAACTCTCCTCCAGTTCACTATGTGTTTCCTATGAGATCATAGGTTTCATGCTAGCAATTCTTCCCCCTTTTCACCATCATAGAGCCTGCTTATATAGGTTAGGAGAGGCTTAACCTCTTGAGGTATCTTTAGGGTGGGTTGAGGAATTCCCTCCTTAGATCAGGGATCTTCTGATTGAACCAAGAATTTGAATGCAACTTCCTTCCAAACTTGAAAGATCCTCCCATTATTCTCCTCAACAAATCAACCACTGCCCAGATTAGACAGCGCTCCCTCAAAAGGGGCATCAGGGCACTATAACGCTCCCTATGAGGCTCAAGGGGGGTTCCAACACTCTAAATATGGGTAGCGCTCCTTCAGAGGGGTGATTTGTTGCTATAACGCTCCCTAAGACCTTACAGGGGAGCACCAACGCTCCTAAGGCTGATGTAGGGGAGCACTCTCCTTCAAAACCCTAGTTTAAGAGCTCTTTTCAGGTGGCAAGAGATGTCTGACTTCAGTTAATCATCCCTCTTCCTTCAAATCCGATGTATGAGGTATTCTAAGTGCCTCCCTAGTGTCGTCATCATGGCAGTATGCTTTGTTTGACGTTTTCAATACTTGTGAACAACATGTGACACTTGCGACAATTGTAAGGAACATGCGACACTTACGACAGTTGAGAGGAACATGCGACACTTATCAAATTGAGTAATATTGATGTGTAACAGATTGCCCCCCAAAGCATGAAGTTAGAATATGGGAACTGATAATTGAAATGCTTTGTAGAATTTCAAGCAAGGGTATAGACTCGGAGAACCTGACGGAAGTTGCACACAAACATCCAACAAATATTATGACATGTTTCAAAACCCAAGGCAGACATACCTATACTTGGGTGATCAAGACATGCAAGATATGGCCACCATAAAATACACTGCAGATCCATAATTGTATTGATGAAAAGGTATAGCCACCAAAGATACAATGTGTATCTATACTCTGATGACCTGGACTGATCATAGCCACGAAGAATACATAGTGGATCTACGAGATGACAAGACATAGCCACGACCAATACAAAATGGATCTATGTAACAGTGTATGTATCATTCGTCCAAGAGAAACTCCTTGGCAACCTGGGAAAAGCATATATCAAAGTGATCACTCAACCCAGGGTCTTCTTACCAATCCCAATGTGGTACGAATCTAACCATGCGAATAGATGTCTTGATGTCGAACATGGCAAAAACCACTTGATTATCGGTCAATAGTGAAAATAGTTAACAAGTGCGAGGGAGATCACCATTAATGTCAATGATTCCCAAGGTACCCTAGTACATTCCATCGAATGTGAATGGATGAGTTGGAGTCAAACATCTGTGGAATCATCCGATCAGAGGTCAATGATGTAAACCTATTGTCAAATGTGAGGAGGCCTTCCATTGAGGCATGTAGGTCCCAAAGTACTAACTAGTTCCTAAGCCTTGTTCCCGGATAATGTGTTGAAGTCGATAGGAATAAGCTCATCAAAGGAGGGACTTAATGTATCCCCCATCAACGACATGAAACAAACATAGAGATGTAATTGGTAGATCAAAAGAACATGGACTGACACGGGTGTTGAGACAAGATATTTGCGATGGCTGACTCTTGAGACAGATACTTCCCTTGAACACTGACACACAACGACATAAACATGACATGGACCAAAACTTGACGATGCAGTGGATGCTGTGACTTACGTTAGGTGACCCAAAGGAGTGAAAGGAACTCAAAGGATAGGCTCAGTGCAGAGTTTCAGCGGATTATGATGCATGCAAATGACAAAGTGTCGTGTTCAAGGGTGACTCTAAGAATTACTTGGTAATGTTCTCAAGGGACTGCTTGGCTTGCTTCTTTCAAATTTCCCCCCATCCGGATAGACGAGTACCTCTTTTTGATTTAATGAACTCGAGGAGGATAACGCATGCTCGATATAACTCACCTTTGGTAAGTTCCTCTTCTTTTGTTTAACGAACTGGAAGAAGTAAGGGTTCGGTCCCGTATAGGCCTATCGATGTTTTTTTTAGCGAGTCCAAAGATAGAAAACTTGAAGGTTTTTTGGGATTATAGAGTTTGAAAAAACACTTAAAAGAGAACTCTCTCAGTTCCTTTTTCGTACAGTAGTCTGACGAGACCGAAAAACAGATAAACTATCGCTCGAAAGACGCCCTTTCAAACCTTTTAACGAGTGTGAAAGGAAGCAAGGTCATGCGACGATCTTTTCATATTTAGAGATTCTGAAAAGAGTTTAAAGATGACTCCAGGGGGGTTCCTTTTTCATGTGTCCATGTGGGTTCGATGATCAAAATCTAGACCCGACGTCAAATTTTAGCTCAAAAATCAATGTTCTTGGAATTTCCTCAAAACGAACAGGAGTGTAGCCCTCGTCGTTGCGAATCCAATGCAACTCGTTTCATCTCAAACGGACGTCGGGAGCGAGAGATACCACAATCTGTTCGAATCGTCAAACAAGCAAAAAAAAGGGACGTTGACTGTGCAATCCATATAGTCTATACAGGTTGACATGGCAAAGGTGACGTGGCTTGACCATACATGCTGATGTGGCAGAGGTGACATGGCAGTTTCGGATTGGCAGATTTTGGGCGAATCATTTGACGACACGTGGCATTATCTTGGCAAGTGTTTTGGTGCCACGTGGCCCAGTCATGGGCTGCCATGTGGCACCCCTTTATTGGCTATGGTTTGTTAATCAAAATTTTATGGAGTCCATGGGGGTCTAACACTGGACCTCCCCTTTGGCTCCGCGTTTTGGTAGAGTGTGGGCTACCACTAGCCCACACGTTGTTGCTTGTAAACAATATGTGTTAAAATATATTTCAATTTAATTTATGTAATGGTCGACGCAGGGGTCTGGGCTGGGGCTTAGCCCCATCCCGCGGTCACATACCAATCCATATGACTACACTCTCGTGCGCACTTCCGAGGGTTTATAAACTTGGCGATTACGGTGTTATATGTGACCAGTGGTTATACCATATGCGCGCGGGTTTACATGTTTCAAATGATTAAGCCCCGGTCACATTATCCATCGCCATATGACCCTTGTCCTTTGAATGCGCGGCAGTTATTCCACCATGAAAATGGTTAAACCAAAATGCGCCGACACTTGTCACATGTTTATACGCGTGGAAAATGAGCCTTTTTTATGCACAGGACGAGGTCACATAGACCCATATGCCCAACGGCTTGGTGGTTGGGGGTTTTAGTTCTACTAATCGTCCTATAGTTTGGACTGTTTTTTTGTTATGCATGGTGCTGGGTTTAAGCACGCATTTTGGAGCGTGTTCTGGGTTCAAGCACACAGAGGTGTGTTTTGGCGAACCAGAGCCAGCAAGCTTGAAGGAAGAGGATGGCAGGAGGCCTATCTTTCTCATTTTTTGGCCGATTGAGGTGCCGTAAAAGCCCAGCTAGGGGTTTTTAGACGTATTGAATCCATTGGCACTGTTATCAAGGCCATTTGAAGACTTCTTTTTCATGTTTTTAGCCATTGAAGTTTCAGCAAGTTCCAGGGAGCTTGAAGCCCTCATTGATTGAGGTCATGTTTTGGTGAGTCCAAGTTTATTTTCTATGACTAAATAGTCATTTTTGGCTAATCGTTATCCTCTGAACACATTGGGACAGGTTTCAAAGTATTTTGAGGACTTTTACAGGTGTTGTTTCCAAAGAGAAGCTCAAGGAAGCTTATGGCCACATGTAGAAAAGGTCATGCCCGGATGAGCCATGATCCGTTTTCAGAATTTTATTAGTCATTTTTGGGGTTTTTATGTGTTCTGATCCCAATGGTATAGTATATTTTTTCCATTGGAGTTGAGAAGAAGCTTGTAAAATAACTTTTGACAAATTAATCCCAGAGAGCCAAGTCCATTGATGGAGGCTCAAGGAGATGTAGCCCGGAGAGGGGTGAACTCCTTTATCATGTTGTTCTTGTTGTGAGTGTTTGCTGGTTATTAATTGCTACAAGTTATTTTTGTTGTTGTATTTATGAAAACAACATATTTAATCTTGCAAAAGACCTCACACATAACCATTTAAAAGAAGCATAAACTTGGCACATAATTCATCTTGCATATTTTAACACATGAAGCAAGGTCCTGTAAAGTTTTATTTTCATGAAGTAGAGGGTGATTGCAAAGAATAACAAGTCAGCCTTCTATTTTCAGATCAGGTGGTATCAGAGCATAGTTTGTTTTTCTCATGTGTTTTCCATTGATAGCTTGAGATTTAGCTATTGGTATTTGTGCAAGTTTTGTGTTGAAGTTTGATATCTTGCAAGGATG
>ML796014.1:365406-377025 GCA_009831015.1 Picea engelmannii | reverse complement strand
TTTATCTTCTAATTCCTCTCAAGATGAATGTTTTGGTGTTTTTGAAAATCACACAAGAGGAATAGGGTCCAAGTTATTGTTAAAAATGGGCTATGAAGGTAGAGGTTTGGGCAAGCATGCACAAGGCATTGTTGAGCCTATTGCTGTTGAAGAGAGACCCAAGTATTGTGGTATTGGATATGAACGAAGAGATGGAGCAAATTCCAAAGTCAAGGAGACAAGGGAAAAAGTTCCAAGAACAAACTTTGTTTCAAGTTCACCTCCTCAAGAAGGCTATAAAGGTGAAAGTTCAAGAACTTTTGTTGAAAGTTCAATCCCTCCAGCATGCAAGGCTTGTGTTCAATATGAATGCAAATGTGTGAAATGAAAGAGTTGTGATAGTGATGAGGACAAGAAAAATGTTGATGGTCTTCAAAGGAGAACTTGTAACTCTTCAAATTCACCTCCTCAAAGAGGCGATAAAGGTGAATGTTCAAGGTATAATTCATCTTATCATTCAGTTGCTTTTGATTATGTTAAGCATGATAAATTTGTATGTAAAATTGGAAGAAAGAATCCATGTACATATTGTGGTTTATATAACCATCATGTTTCAAAATGTTGGAAAAGAATGACCAGTTTCATGAAACTTTACAAGCAAAGACAACGTGAAAAGAGGATGCAAAAGATTTGCACTCATTGTCAGAAGAGGGGTCATATCATTGACCAATGTTGGACATTGCATCCAACCACTCATCCACAGCACAAGAAGCATATGGATAAAGAGTTTGGAAAGAATGGAAGAGGAGATTCCATCATCGATGTGAGTCAAGATGATTCACAAGAGGACGATTTCCAGTAGAAAAAGTCACCGTTGAGTTGGCTTGGTAAGAAATGGTTGGATTTCTTGAGCAAGTAAAGCTTGCATTTTCTGTTGTAAATGCACTTTTCAGTGTTATGTGTGCATTTATGGGAAGCATGATAAGTTGCAGCAGTTTATCACAACTTGCATGATGCAAGTTGCATGTGAAGAATTCATTTTGAAGGTATTTTTGTTGTTGCATAAATTCACCAGGAGGATGTAAAAGATGGATATGATGTTCACTTGTTACAGACATATATATTTTTCATATTTAGCTCTTATGTACCCACATGTTTTGGGTTATGTACTTATGTTTGTACTGGAAGGAGAGTTGAAGAGTCATGCACATGCATTTGTTTTTGTGTATGTGTAAGCAGTGAAACTGGTGATAGTTCATCATGAAGGACTCATGATTGTAACATGATTGTGTATCATGTTTGTTGACTTGTCATTAGGAAGGTCGATATGTTTCAAATGAGTCTCAACTAGTGTTGTTGATTGTCTGACAACTATGTTGTGTTGATCATGTTTCTCGACTTGTGTTTAGTCGATGGTGTTTGTTGACTTGTAAGTTGATTTTGAGTACACCATGATGCAAGAAAATTCCATGTATTTTGATGAAGTACAAGATGCGACAGTTTGCTTGAAGAGCAAAAGACTTTATTGGCATCATTTTCAGTCTTGTATAATTTGTTTTCAAGATTGATGGCTTTCTTGGCTTGTGACAAGATGTCGCAGGAAAGTTTTTGCAGCCATTGGAGAGAGGTTTGTGTTGACGTTAAAGAGTTTGAAAGAGGGACTTGTTTCTCAGTGGGAAGGTTGGCAGTCTTCCAAGCACAAAGAGAACAGTGGGTCAGTAGTAGCCAAAGAGCAGTGGTTGAAGGACATAGTCAGTTGCAGTGCAAGGCATGTCAAAGTATCCAGGTGATTATCAAAAGACTTTTCAAGTAGAATCAGTTGATATAACTTGAAAGAAGAAGAGTATTGAAGCTCAGACAGATAATCATAAGCTTTTTTGGGTCCAAAAGCCTTTCAGTGGGAAGGTGTGATCAAAATCTGGACCTGGGGTCAAATTTTAGCTCAAAAATCAATGTTCTTGGAATTTCCTCAAAACAAATAGGAGCGTAGCCCTCATCGTTACGAATCCAACGCAACTCATTTCGTCTCAAACGAACGTTGGGAGCGAGATATATCGTGATCTGTTCAAATCGTCAAACAGGCAAAAAAAGGGACGCTGACTGTGTAGTCCGTACAGTCCGTATAGGCTGACGTAGCAGAGGTGACGTGGCTTGACCATACATGCTGACGTGGTAGAGGTGACGTGGTAGTTTTGGATTGGTAGATTTTTGGTGAATCATTTGACGACACGTGGCATTATCTTGGCAAGTGTTTTGGTGCCACGTGGCCCAGTCATGGGCTACCACGTGGCACCCCTTTATTGGCTATGGTTTGTTAATCAAAATTTTATGGAGTCCGTGGGGGTCAAACCTCGGACCTCCCCTTTGGCTCCGCATTTTGGTAGAGTGTGGGCTACCACTAGCCCACATGTTGTTGCTTGTAAACAATATGTGTTAAAATATATTTCAATTCAATTTATGTAATGGTCGGCGCAGGGGTCTGGGCTGGGGCTTAGCCCCAGTCCGCGGTCACATACCGATCCATATGACTACACTCTCATGCACACTTCCGAGGGTTTATAAACTTGGCAGTTACGGTGTTATATGTGACCAGTGGTTATACCATATGCGCGCGGGTTTACATGTTTCAAATGATTAAGCCTCGGTCACATTATCCATCGCCATATGACCCTTGTCCTTTGAATGCGTGGGAGTTATTCCACCATGAAAACAGTTAAACCAAAATGCGCTGACACTTGTCACATGTTTATACGCGTGGAAAATGAGCCTTTTTTATGCGCGGGACGAGGTCACATGGACCCATATGCCCAATGGCTTGGCAGTTGGGGGTTTTAGTTCCGCTAATCGTCCTACAGTTTGGACCATTTTTCGGTTATGCGTGGTGCTGGGTTTAAGCATGCATTTTGGAGAGTGTTCTGGGTTCAAGCACACAGAGGTGTGTTTTGGCGAACCAGAGCCAGCAAGCTTGAAGGAAGAGGATGGCAGGAGGCCTATCTTTCTCATTGTTTGGCCGATTGAGGTGTCGTAAAAGCCCAGCTAGGGGTTTTTGGACGTCCTGAATCCATTGGCACTATTATCAAGGCCATTTGAAGACTTGTTTTGCAGGTTTTTAGCCATTGAAGTTTCAGCAAGCTCCAGGGAGCTTGAAGCCCTCATTGATTGAGGTCATGTTTTGGTGAGTCCAAGATTATTTTCTATGACTAAATAGTCATTTTTGGTTAATTGTTATTCTCGTAACACATTGGGACAGGTTTTAGAGGATTTTGAGGACTTTTACAGGTGTTGTTTCCAAGGATAAGCTCAGGGAAGCTTATGGCCACATGTAGAAAAGGTCATGCCCGGATGAGCCATGATCCGTTTTCAGAGTTTTATTAGTCATTTTTGGGGTTTTTATGTGTTCTGATCCCAATGGTACATTCTATTTTTTCCATTGGAGTTGAACAACAGCTTGTAAAAGAACTTTTGACAAATTAATCCCAGAGAGCCAAGTCCATTGATGGAGGCTCAAGGAGATGTAGCCCGAAGAGGGGTGAACTCCTTTATCATGTTGTTCTTGTTGTGAGTGTTTGTTGGTTATTAATTGCTACAAGTTATTTTTGTTGTTGTATTTATGAAAAAAACATATTTAATCTTGCAAAAGACCTCACACATAACCATTTAAAAGAAGCATAAACTTGGCACATAATTCATCTTGCATATTTTAACACATGAAGCAAGGTCCTGTAAAGTTTTATTTTCATGAAGTAGAGGGTGCTTGCAAAGCATAACAAGTCAGCCTTCTATTTTCAGATCATCCAAAAAAGAGATAAAAGTCTACCCGATGCGTTCTCATATTTTCAAGCTTGAGAACGAACTAAGACTATGCTCATGAGTGCGACAAGGTAAATAATCGATCAGAACTGCTAGGAAACCTGTGATGTCAAAACTACAATCCATAGGTTTAGTGAAGCCATTATATTGTTAGATAAACCCACAAATAACTATACTTTATAAAAAATGGAAATTTATAAATAGTAATACAATGAAAATTCCATTTACCATTTCATTTTGCATAAGGATTTGTAGCAGTGGAGATTCTCACTTTGGGAGGTGGATCTTGTTTCGCTCGATACCGGAGCTATGGTTGACCATTTTTCTTGCCGTTCAGACCAAGTAGATCTTCATCTCCCCTTATTTCAATCACATGGTTTAATATTCATTTTCATAGCAACATTTAGTTTAAAAAATGAAGCCCTAAGTTGCCCCAAAAAAGATCAAATCGGCCTCCATTAAAAATAATGGGAGTAAGACATTCTTTGTGCAAAAACGTTTTAGAAAGTGATAGCCAACATGCCAACGCCTTGACACTTGGGTGGATGGGTCATTTTTGGCAAAGAAACCATAAGAAATTCTCACATATGCCCACGCAGCCATAATGGAAATCGTTTTCATTTTAAAAACGTTTTATTGTTGTGTGATAGATATTGAATGGAAAAGAGAGGGCGTGATGATTATAAAAGAGGGCGTGGTCTTTTTAAACAATGTGGGCATTAGATTTCATGTTTTAAATTGCTTTAAGAAATTGCCGAAATTGCCAAAATATTGAAATAATGAAATTCTTTATTTTTTTTTGTTTTGTAGGTGATTTCGGCGACCATGATCGAGTGGAAAGAATGAGAGCATGAGATGGATGACTTAGCTGCCTTGCAGAGTCCTCATACACGGGCTGCATTGAGATCTTATGGCTTACTGAAATTCTTCAAATTGCAAAAAATGAAGAAGGAGATTTTATTGCTTGAGCACATAATTGGCTTATGGGATGTCGCGGAGCAAGGGTTCCGGATCGGAACACAGCTTCTAACCATCGAGTTGGAAGACGTGTATTTCTTGACTGACCTCTCAAAAAGAGGGGTTCCCATATCTTTTTCCGGATAGAGGGCACTTCCTAAGCAAGTGGGCGTGTATTTGGCACGTCATTGTGTCCCAGGAGCAAGATTGGTGGGGGGTATAATCCCTATCAAGGATATCCGAGAGTTACCCCTTCAGTCCATTTTGTTTTCCATAACAAGCGTGATGGGAATCACTAGTTCCTAGCTGGCGTCGAGATCACATGTGGCTTATGGCGTACAGTGTTTGGAACCAACACTGTTCAACTGGAGCACAGGTTTCCTTCGGAATGTGAAGGAACAGGTTTCATGGTGTAGGATGGGGCAGAAACAGTTCATATACGGCTCTTTTCTGGTCTCATTTTTCTTAGAGCACATCCCCCAGATGAAGCCTCAGATAGCACTGGCAGTGTGACCAGTGGACGAACCACGGATGGAGAGGTGGACTAGTTTGTCTCCGAGGCTAGTAGCGGAGTCAAAGTTTTGTTTCACTGGCGATTTATTCGCTTGGCTGAGACGACAGTATCTCTAGATAGAATAATTCCCGTATGTTGAGGTGGATTTTAGCGGGAGCATGGATTTGATTCTACCCGCGGGGGAATACTGGGATGCGTCAGGTCAGAGACTGAGAAACACCTTGTCTAGTTTTTGTTTTTTAAGTTTTTAATGTATATATATATTTTTTGGGTGTGTAGAAGAGTTTTTAAAAGATGTATTGTTTTCAACATGCAGACAAGGGAGCAGTGCTCCCAACTGATATATCGATACCAGGACGTTGTGGGGGTGCTCCGGTTGCAGCAGATCTGGGAGTACTAGTGATAGGTCTTTGGGAGGTTGAAAGAAACCTCCAAGGCCTTATGATGGGCATTCCTCCTCTACGGAAGGGAGAAGTGCCTTTACATCTACAGAGGCACACTATGGGAGTGCCATAGAATGTTAATTCTCTACTGAGACATGTAGTGTGCGCAGTGATATGTTACTCCCAACACAATGTAGTGCAGGGAGATCAGAGTCTCTCCGATGATCGCATTTTTGTATGCCTTGTCAGACGATGTTGTATGGGTGTAAAGACCCAACACTTTTCTCTTCTACATACTTTTTTGATGTAATCAAAAAATTTCAGTCACACTATGTATATATATACAGTTCCAAGTTTTTACAGTTCCAAATGATTTGTACATGATGATGCCTTTAATGTGATGTGTTTTAATTTACATGTGATGTACAATTTTTCTTTCCTTAAATCTTATATATGGGAAAGATACCGATCCATGATGTAATTGGCTAACGAATCCGAAACACTATTGAGTTCTCTTGGAATGTGTCTATAGTCAATGTAATCAAACATTTGTTCAAGATGGTGAACTTGTAGGTGGAGATGTAGCAGGATAGGATTACGGATAGCATAGATTCGACTGAGTTTATAGACCACGAGTTGGGAGTCTAAGTAGACAATGATATGAGAGATACCTAGGGAGGAGGCTTGGGTCAAAATTCCAATGATGACATGATATTCTTCCATGTTATTGGTCACTGGTCCTAAGCAAATACCTCCTGAACTCACCACCTTTTCAAATTGGTAAATGACCCATGTTGCTGAAGCAATGTTCCGGGTGTGTCGACTAGCGCCATCCGCAAACTCGACAAAGATAGGAAATGAAGATGTCATCTACGCATGAAAACACAAGCATAGTCATGAGTGGCAAAGGTAAAGACTCGAGCATGCGAAAGAAATAGACACACCAAACTAAAATACAATAATGTACAAGGTACACATGCTGGGTGATCTAGGCATAGTACTTTTTAAGGTAAAACTCGTTCCGAGGCTCTCCTAGGGAAATTCCATCATAATCTACTAACTCGTAGGCGCCTCTGTGTAGAACATGTTTCACGATGTAAGGGCCATGCCATAGAGGTTCTAACTTACCTGTCCCCAATTTTTCATGAGCTTGGTCATAGACGAGGACTAAGTCTCCTTCTGCAAAAGTCTGGGGATGGACGGATTTGTCGTATTGATTTTTAATCCGTTTCTGATGTGCCTCATTAACAAGAGCAGCATCATGACATGTTTTGTCTAGTTTGGATAGATATAAGAAACGTTCTTCTTAAGCAGAAGTATGGGGTAGGAGTTCTACTTTAAGTTTGAGATATGGAATCTCATACTCGATTGGTAAAACGACTTCAATGCCATACACCAACTGGAAAGGAGTAAATCCAGCTGCAGTTTTCACGGAAGTACGGTAATCCTAAAGAGAGGAAAAGAGTTGTAGATGCCACGATGTCTTGTTTTCCCCTACCATGCATTGAATCATGGTTTTTAGGACCTTGTTGATGGCCTCAACTTGTCTGTTGGCCTGAGGATAGTAAGGGGATGAGTTTTCATGGTGAAAACCGAATTTGACATGCAATTCGCTCATCATCTGGTTCCTAAAGTGTGCACCGTGATCAGTGACAATGGCGTGTGGTACACCAAAACGAGTTATGATATGGTTAAAGAGAAACAAAGTTGCGGTATGACCATCGTTCAGAAAGGTAGGCATAGCCTCATCCCATTTTGTAAAGTAGTCGACGGTGACGATTATATAACCGTGCCCCCCAGCTGAGGTAGGTTTACATTGCATGAAATCGATACCCCACTTGGCGAAGGGGCCGATGGAGATAATGGGGTGCAGCGTAGTAGGGTGGGTGCATACCTTCTTGTTAAAGACTTGGAAGGGTGGGCATTTTTTGACTGTCTCAATACAATCTTTGAAAATCGAGGGCCAAAAGTAGCCGGCACGTAGGATTTTTTGGGCTATGGCCATCCTAGAAAGGTGGCCGCCACAGGCGCCAAGGTGACAATCGTTCAGAACGCATTCAGCCTCCTCATGAATCAGACATCGTCAAAGGATAGTGTCAATACCATGGTGATACAAGGTGTCGCCGATGATAAGATAACGATGAGAATGGTGGCGAATACGTCGACGCTCTTCACGAGAAGTGTTAGGCTGAAAGCGTTGGGTTTGGAGGTAAAGGAGGATGTCTTTGTACCAAGGATCAGAGGTGCTGATGAGGAAAAGAGTTTCATCGGGGAGAGAATCTCTAGGTTCGATGTCTTCATAAGCACGAGGGAGAGCACAGATAAGTTCCACAAACACCAGGGACTTTTTGGCTTTGGACTTTGTAAATTCAAGATTGAATTCTTGAAGGATGATGATCCATTTAGAGTATTTGCCCCCAAGCACTTGACGTTTCAGGATGTGGTACATGGGGTTTGAGTCCACAATCACCGTGGTGGTGCGTATTAATATGTAATGGTAGAATCTATGGACAGCGATGACGGCTGCTAGAGCCAGTTTCTCTACATGTGAATATTAGAGTTCGGGTCTAGATAGACTCATGCTCAGGTAAGAGATCACATGTTCTTCGTCGTTGGGGTCCTCCTGAACTAACACCATCACAATACTGGAAGTGGAGGCAGCTAAGTAAAGGATGTAGTCCTTTGTATACTCTGGAGGGTGCAACAAAGGTGCGTGGGTCAAGGCGTGCTTGAGAGCATCAAATGACCGTTGAGCGATGTCATCCCAGATGAAAGAGGTGTTTTTCTACAGCAACCGTATGAATCCTTTAGTTATCTCAGTGTAGTTACATATGAAACGACGAAGGAAGTTTTCTTTTCCTTGCAAACTTTGGAGTTGGGTTAAATTGGTAGGTGGGGGTAAGGCTAGAATAGCCTTAGTCTTTAAGGGGTCCACCCTACTCCCGTATTTAGAGACAATGAAACTGAGGAGTTGATCGGATTCGACAGCAAAAATGAACTTATGTGGGTTCAAGCGGATACGGTAGAACCGACATCGAAGAAAAATAGCCCGTAAGTGATCAATGTGATCTGATTGATTGGATGAGTGGGCAGGTAAGTCGTCGCGGTAAGGTTCTGCAATATGCTTGATATTGTGGAAAGTGTATGACATGGCTCACTGGAAAGTAGCACCGGCATTTTTTAGACCAAAAGGTAGCTTTTGATAGGCGAAAGTTCCCCATGGGCAGAGAAAGGTTGTCTTATGTTGATCAGCAGGTAAGATTTCAATCTGGTTATACCCAGAGAAGCCATCCATGAAAGAGAAGATTACGCTCCCAGCGCAATTATCGATGATTTGTTCGATGAAGGGCGTAGGGTAGTTGTCCTTTGGACAAGATTTGTTGAGATCCCGATAGTCAACACAAACATGGATGGTCCCTTGTTTTTTGGCAACCGGAACAAGGTTGGAGACCCATTATGTTAAAGGGATAGGATAGATAAAGCCAGATTTTAGAAGTTTCTCAACTTCTGCCTTTATAGCTGCGATTTTATTGGGATGAACCGGGCGGAGTTTTTGTCGAACAGGTTTCGCGCCAGGGTAAGTCTTGATTTTGTGCATGATGATTGAAGGGTCGATCCCTGGCATTTCCTCGTAGCTCCAAGCGAAGACATCGCAGAATTCTTTAAACAAAGCGGTGTAAGAAACCACTTCTTTGGGTGTGCAATTAGCACCAAGGTTAATGTTTTCCACGACACCTTCTTTGATCAAAATATCAATAACGATCATTGTAGATATGTTACCCATATTCCCCTCAGAGAGAGTATCTTGTGTGAGGATGGGAGATTGCGGAGCATTGTTAACATCGGGAGGGAAGACAGAGTGTATGTCTTGGTGGATTTCTTCCAAAGGCGGAAGAAAAGAGGATCGATGATGGTTATCATCCCAAGGTAGATCGTCAATACTAAGCATTTCCATAATAGATTCGTCAGAAGGGAAAATTTGGGAAATGTAATCAATTGCAGATGATAGGGAATCCAACCATGAAGGCATCGAGTAGGCATTAGGTGCCAATAAATGTGGGTTGTCCAGAGAGGGAGAGGCAGATTGAATAGCTACGTATGCGGCCTTGGCTGGGCTAAGTGGCATAGTGTCACCAAGCACATTGAATTCCATAGGACTAGGTACAACCCAAGGATCAGATGATTCCAAGGACTGATAAGGCATAGTCGAGATCATATTGGCAGTGGAAATATGATGTGTGGTGGGTGGAAGTGGTGTAGGGAAGGTACTCATGAGGCTAGAATCTTTCAATAAGCCAACACCAATGATTTCATACGTAACTGGGTGGTCTCCCAGAAAAGGAATGTTGTTGGTGATAGGGACGTGAGCGTTAGATGTATAGAAATCAAGCTGATCGATAGTGACAATTTTTCCTTGATGGGGGAATTGTACACATTGAAACACTGACGAGGTGATGACATTCATAGCATAGAACCAACTTCGTCCGAGTAGTAGGTTGTAATCGAGGGGGCATCGACCACCTTGACATCAACGGTAACAATTTTTCCACCCAACTGAATGGCTAAGGATTGTAACAGTCCATGTGGATGAAAACCTCGCCCATCAAAAGCGTGTAACATGGTAAGGGATTTGTTAAGGGCAGGTGATTTTAAGCCTTTCCAACAAGCCAGAGACATGACACAGGTAGAGGTTCCCTCATCCAATATAGTTCGATGGATTTGTTGATTGTGAACAACAACATCGATCTGAAAGGCTAGTTGGTGAGAGATTCGGGGTTGATGATCATCCAGATTAAATGTGAGGTTATTTGATGACTCAGGATCGAAAGCGTCGATGGAAGCTAAGAGAGTTCTACGTTGGCTGGGATAGTGTTGTAGAACTTCCAGAGCAGACATAGCACACGGTGGTAGAGCCAAATCTTCAACGATGTTGTAGTTTTTGGTAGCCCGCAAACTAGGATTAAAGGTGGATTTCTGGATAGTTCTCTTAGGAGGGCGTAAAATGCATTCAAACGCAGGTTTCTCAATCTGAAGTGGTCCAGACGGAGGGCTAGCAGAGGGAGGACTAACGAAAGATGGTAATGGGTTTGATACGGAACCGTTAGTAGCCTTCGGCTTATCAGGTTTAATCGGTGTATCATATGTCGCAGTGCGAGTGGTCAGATTAATCTCGTTAAACATGTAAATGTGGGCACGTTTCGAGGCCTCATCATGGGGTTGGTTGGAACTGCCCCCTGGAGTGGGGGTTTGAGAAACCAAAGATTGTTGTTGTGGGAAAGGCTGAGTAAGCACAACAGGTTGTGAATTTCCCTTAAAGATCTTGGCCACTTCATCGTGATGTGGACAGTCTCGGGTGTAGTGATCATCACCACAAATGAGACATGGGAATTTCAGTTTCCGTTGTGGTTGTTTCTCAGCAGCAAGGGTTTGCGGTTGATTTTTTGGTTGTTCGTTGTTATTGTTTTTCTTTGGTGTATTTCTTTCTTTCTTCTTGCCCCTAGGTTGTTGTGAAGGGGTTGATTGGACCGCATTCACCTCAGAGACCTGAGTTTGAGGGGGGGTAGAAGAGGGTGCAATCGGATTGGGAGCAGGCGTCAGAGCGGACCGCTTGATTGTTCCAGTCGACTGGAAATAGATTGGGTTTTGATGGAGCCAATAAATCCATCTGTTTATGGATAAATTCGTGAGTGCGGACACATACCAATCTCCCCAGATCCACCTGGATCTGGAACAAAACGTGACAGAATACTACTCTTTCCCTAGATCTAGATATTGAATGAACTAAGAGAAATGGATGGTGGACATACCTTATGAACGCTCTCCTTTAATCTCGGTTGTTCCTTGCTCTGCTTCGATGCTCTTGTGTCGTTCCAATCACAACAACACAAACCAATCACAACAAAGGCATTAATATATTCAATACCTAGTCTATACATGTGATCAAGGAATCATGTAATAAGATGACATCATCATTAT
>ML796014.1:339327-349413 GCA_009831015.1 Picea engelmannii | reverse complement strand
GATCCCAAGATATCTGGAAAATCAGTATTTTGCCAACCATTCGAACTCCAACTCACCCTTCTAGAAGATTCCTTCTAGAAGGATCAAGAACTTATTCATTTTCTTCCTTTAGAAACATGTCCGCACCCTAACCATTGATACAGTGTGGGAAGTTCGCAATCAAGCTGAATGCAGCCTGCAGGAATGAAGGATTTTCGCAGGCGAGTATATATGCAGCCTGCAAACTATTTCCAAAAATGTGATTTTGAGAAAATGACAAGCGTAACCTTCTTCAGGAAAAAGTTCTTGATGAAGAGTTTGATTTTCCATTATCATGACATAATCATAATATCATCTCGATAACCAAAAATGTGGATAACACCATCCGCATGCGAGGTAGACGATGTTTTGGATGGGTTGTTAGTGGCACGGGTAACATTTGGTATCAACTCGTATAGAGTACCAGATTGTGAATAAACTAAATCTAAGTACTGAGCTCAGGCAATAGCTTCTTCCTCGGTGACTACACCACCCATGGCAACATCACGAGCGATCTGGGGTAACAGTGATTTAGTGAACCATTCCGCTAATAATTGGTTAGGGATGACCGCTTTGATTAGCCTTTGTCATCGTCTCCATTCATGAATATGATTAGAGATATGTACGGAAGTTGTCTGACGAAGGGAGGTCAATATTTCAGTACCCATCTCATATCGAATGGGTAGTTGGAAGTGTGTGAGGAAGGACATGGCGAGGGAGTTGAAATCGTGAAAAGAGGCACGTGGTAGTTCAATATACCATTTTGTTGCAGAACCCGTAAGCGTTCGTTGAAAAATATGCAAACGTATAGAATCATCCATGAGGGAGTTGGATGAACACCACAAATGGAAAGTCATCACGTGGTTGTTTGGGTCTTCTCCGGACTTTCTGTCGAATTTTGGGATATCAAAAGGAAGTTTAGCTAGAATAGTTGTCCAAACCAGAGAATGCAAAATGGGATCATTCGTTAACTGAGACAAGTCTGGAAGGTCCAGGGTTGCTATAAAAGGTAGTTTTCGGTTAACCTATGGGTAATACTGGTGTGGCATGGGGACACCAGTAGGGCCATACATTGGGTTATGCGGATAATTGTAGCTAGTGGGCCGTCTTGTATAAGGTTGGTGTTGACCAGGGTACACAGGATTTCAGGTGTTTTGAGAAAAATGTGCGAGTGGAGGATAACCGGATGGGTTTTGAGGATTATAAGTTGGATTTGGCATTTGTCCATAAGGGGGCTGTTGTAGAGCTTGAGAATTGTGTCCTGCCGAGAACTATGGGTTTCCTGGAAAAGGGATATTCCATGGATTGGGTGTGGCGGACACATTTTGTCCATATGGTTGATGGTAGGCTCCGGATTGAGGCTGCCCCCCAGCATGAGGGTGCCCTCCAAATGGAAATTTTCCTCCGATGGGAGGATGCCCCCCAGCTTGAGGTAGAGTTCCCAGAATTTGAGAACCAGACGTAAATGACTGACCGGTACCGCTGAATGGATTAGGACCACCAAGACCGGTCCCTTCGGGTTGTTGGATAGGTATGGAACTTCCTAACATAACTTGGGTAGTAGTGGCAATGGAAGGATTCAGTTCTCTGTACCCAAAAGGGAGTGATGATGAAGGTCTAGGTGTTACAGGTGTGCCAATTGTAGCTTGGATAACCACTGCATTACTGGCAGGAATAGTCGGAATGTGAGGGATCATTGTAGAATGGGCTATCTGAAGAGAAAAAGTAGACCTTGGGCCAACGGACGATGCGTTCGGACCAACGTACAGTGTGGCTAAAAAATGGTAGTACCGGTGAAGTGGTTTAAGGGTATGGTGTAGGTGAAAGGCGTGTCGGCACCTATTCCTGCTCCATAAAGATCCTGCACCATGCGCGGTGGACTTTGAACAATGTCTGCGGTCCAAAAGGGGTCATCGGCTAAAGGGTTTGAATGAGACCCAGTCAGAATGTCATAAGGATTGACGACGACAAATTCACTGACTGAATTCAGTTGGAGAACACGTCGCTCATATCCCTCCGGAATGCGGAAAGCTTCCAGAGACTCTGAAACAATTCGAAAATTCTCTAAAGGAGTCGGAACTTCTTTCTTGGGAAGTTATAGTGTCTTGAACCTTGCTCTATTGAGGAGATTCCTCCGTAGAATGAGGGGGTAAAGGGGTGTTCCCTTCCATATTTTCTGGAGGAAGTCCCTGTAGCCTCCGCGAATGGCGTGGAGGGTCGATGTTGGTGAAAAAGAGTCGGTGGAAAATATCTATGGCCAACTACTGAAAAGAAACAAAATACGCTACTAGAGTCTAAGAATCACAACCAAGAAAACATGACCTTCTCTCGATGACCGTACTAGTTGGTGATGAAATCCAACGTCGCATGATCAAGTCAAGAAGGGGCGGGGATATGGTGGAATATTTACAATGGCGACATGCTTAACAGACTTTCACCCTGGTGCAAGCTTCCACGCAGTAATTGTGGATTTACCCTCCAAGGAGCCCGAGTGAGTTTGACCAATGTCTGCTCCAGGTACAGTGAGACTTCCCTTCACTTTCACCTTGTGTAAGACCCTAAAGATTACGGCCACTAAGGTTACCAATTCACAGTCAACCCCTGGGCGGGTATAGTCGACAGTCTGATCCGAACGTACGGCAAGGGTATCTAGCCCGAAATCAACTTGAAATGCTTCCACTCAGTAATTGTGGATTTACCTTTAAGTGATCCCCATAATACGATCTTACCACTACAATCACTCAAACCACGGAGGGATAATCTCCGTAGCTTTCCCGAATGCGACCTCGTGCGTAACCCCTGTGTGATAGGGGGATCCCAGGCAGACTTATACGATAATTGGATTTGACTCTCCCTAACTCAGGATGATAATGTTTGTTTTGGAAACTTTGGAGAGTTATGATCAACCTAATCCAAAGTACTAAGCCTAGTCTACTGTTGGTGGAGGATCCTAGAAAAGAAAATGTTCTAGATAATTTTTAATTAGCATTCATTTTATAGTTGTTCTTTACTCAAAAACGGGTGCATGGAAGTGAAATGGATGGAATTATGACTCGGTCTCCAAAAAATGCATCAAAGATGATAAGCATTCATTTCTTTTCGATGAACATATATTTAAGGGAGAGAGAGAGAGAGATTTCTTTTCACTAACAAGCACTAATAAGGAATGTCCTCAAACAAATCTTCTTCAATCAAACCCGATGTGGCGTTAAAACTTTTTGAAAATACCTTCTAATATGCAAAATCAATCATGAAGATGTCTCTTTATTGTTTGTATGTGAATAATGATTAATTCAAAACAACACTTGTCTTGCTAATTATCTTTTTGGATCAATGAGAATCAGACCAACACAAGTAGGTTTCGTACAAACAATACACCCTCTCGTTGTGATAAAAAACAAGAAGCAAAAGAAAGGTAAAAAACAAAGAAAAATAAAGAAATTCACACCAAAAGAGATGTCGAAGAAAAATGACCTTAACTAAAACCAAATGAAGAGATTTGTAGGCTCCTGATGTTCTTCACCATAGTTTCTCGCTCAGCCAAAAAGGAGAGAACAAAAAAGCATTGGTTTCAAACTCCCAATTAGCAGAAAAACTCAAAAATAATGAAAGAAGCTACAAAATCCAAAAAGAAAGGTATTTGTTCCTCAAAAAGAAAGATGTCAAAGTTGAATGGTAAGAAGCATTGACTCATAGAGAGGCTCAACAGGTGAAACATAGAGATTAGACCCTGGAAAGAGCAATTCTGGAAAGTTTTTTGGCCAAAAGAGGGTTTGCGCTCTATTGTAAGGAGAAAGGAGTGTTATAGCACTCTGTGTAAGGTAGTCAGGGAGCGCTGGCGCTCTGTCAGCACAGGAACAGGGGTGCCAGGTTAAAAAATCTCTTAAAAGTGTCAAAAAATCCAAAAATTGCAGTCTAGTCTTGTCAATCAAGGTGAGTGTGATGGGGTAGGGAGTCAATCAGCTCATGAAATCAATCAAAAGGGGTGAACCAAGTCTGAAAAAAATCAAGGGGGTCAGACAAGGTCAATGAGGAGAAATCAAAACAAAAAGGTTTCGATTCGAGGACTCCCCAGTGGAGTCGCCGGTTTCTGTTGTAGGAAAATCTCCCTGCAGACAGGTAGATTGCCTCAAAGAGCTAGATTCTTAACTCTAAGACGGAAAGTGCTTAACGTGGACACTGACTTCCTTTCAAATCTATACAAACTAATGCATGAGGAGGAAGGAGAACAGAAATACCTTTTTATCGATGTTTTTCCCTGCACGCTCCGAGTTGAGCTCCAATCTTTCGCTCCTCGTTGAGCTCTGTAGACAAAACAACAGTACGACCACTTCCTACTCTATTGATATTATCTTGAAAATAGATCTATCTATCAATGATAAGTTCATGTAAGATCAGACACAAACTAGAAAGAAACAGGCCAAGCATGTTATATTAATGAGAACAATGACAACAGTGACTTACAATCGTAGATGCGAATGCAACAACTTCGTCAAGTCCCCCTTGTCTAACCCTTGCTCGAAAGATCCACGATTTGAATGATAGAAGATTTACTGATAACTCTCCTCCAGTTCATTGTGTGTTTCCTATGAGATCATAGGTTTCATGCTAGCAATTCTTCCCCCTTTTCACCATCATAGAGCCTGCTTATATAGGTTAGGAGCGGCTTAACCTCTTGAGGTATCTTTAGGGTGGGTTGAGGAATTCCCTCCTTATATCAAGGATCTTCTGATTGAACCAAGAATTCGAATGCAGCTTCCTTCCAATCTTGAAATATCCTCCCCTTATTCTCCTCAACAAATCAACCACTGCCTAGATTAGACAACGCTCCCTCAAAAGGGGCATCAGGGCGCTATAACGCTCCCTACGAGGCTCAAGGGGGGCGCCAACGCTCTAAATATGGGTAGCGCTCCTTCAGAGGGGTGATTTGTTGCTATAACACTCCCTAAGACCTTACAGGGGAGCACCAACGCTCCTAAGGTTGATGTAGGGGAGCGCTCTCCTTCAAAACCCTAGTTTAAGAGCTCTTTTCAGGTGGCAAGAGATGTTTGACTTCAGTTAATCATCCCTCTTCCTTCAAATCAGATGTATGAGGTATTCTAAGTGCGTCCTTAGTGTCGTCATCATGGAAGTATGCTTTGTTTGATGTTTGCGACACTTGTGAACAACATGTGACACTTGCGACAGTTGTAAAGAACATGCGACACTTACGATAGTTGAGAGGAACATGCGATACTTATCAAATTGAGTAATATTGATGTGTAACAGTGCATGCATGCACTCTTCAATGAACAGTCTGTGTAAATCGTGGATCTTATTATAATGAATTTGTCTAACTGTTAGAGAGATTTTATATATACGAGCATACCTATAGAGGTGAGGAGTGTGTGAGAAACATGCAATACAATGGAGTGCAATATGCAGAAAAAGAGGAGAGGATGGTTGTATGCCTGTGATTGTCTATTTTAATTCTTCATTGAATAATAAGAATATTGATTATCATTTCCCTAATTTTTTTCCCGTATTGGGTTTCCACGTAAATCGTTGTGCCAATTGTGTTATTTCTATTGTGTCTAGTTTGTTCTTTGTTTTATTTTCTTTTCCATTAAAATCTTGTTAATCGTATTCTTCTTCTTCCTAACAAGTGGTATTAGATCACAGAGAGGAAGGATCATAGAGAGAAGGAGAAGAGAATCTAGCCACGGGATATAAGATAAAGTTAATCGAGTCGAGCCGATTGGAGTGGATCAGACTATGATGAGTTTTAATACACTGTTGTAGGTTTTGTTTTGTGTTAATGGAGAAAGTGCAGAGGTAAAAGTTTGAGGTGCAAAATTTCAAGGGAAATAATAACTTTGAGTTATGGAACTTGAATATATGCTCATAGATTAAGGAAACAACAATATCGGTGATGGTTGAGTCACCATGAAAGAAAATAAAAAAAAATGTAATTACCTTAGAGTTGTAAAACATTACTGATTGCATGTAAATGGGCATACGTATTTAAGACCTCTATAGGAATGTGTACCCCTTGTTTATTAGGTCACCTATGAAAATTCTAGACATAGATTTAGGTAGATTGAATATGTGAGGGGGTGCATGCATGTTGGGTTAACCTTGACTCGGTAAAAGTTTTAATGGGTTAAATATGGTTTTTAAATCAAAGCATGTGGTTTTTCAGATCCATGTTTTTGTTTTGGGTAACCCATGGTATTGTGTCCACAGATTGCATGTAAAGAATCCTATAAAAGGCTTAGTGAACTCCATTGTACATGGGACAAGAGGTAAGCGATGAAGTCTTATTTGGCCAACATGACCATATTTGGTCAAGGGAATGTTAATGTTAAGGTGGAGAACTGAGAATCCATTGTAAAGTCCTTGGAGGTGAGTGGAAAAGGCTCACTTGGGTTGGTTTGGGAGGATTTGGTCAAGGTTTTTTTGAATGTAAAGTTTGAGGTGGAGCAGTGTGTCCAGGTTACAAAGGTGGTTCTGTAGAAAGGTTGATGTGTTGGCAGGTCAATCAAGTGTTTGAGAATATATGATGAAGGTAGGTTCATATCCATGGAACTTAGAAAGTATTACAAGGAAGTTGGGATTGAATAGGCATGTTTAGTAATGCCAAGTTGTAGCATATTTGTGCACATAAGAGGTTGTGTTATCTAGTAACTCGGTCACCATCAGTTGCAAAAGTCTTGAAGATTCTGGAAGAGGTATGGAGAATTCATATGTGTTATGTAGCTGGAGAGGTACTAAGGGGGTCCATAGGGCCCATAGTGATAATAGTGGAGACCAGTCAATGTAAGGTGGACTAGGTCCACTATAGAATTAAATAAGGCCCACTATGGTAGTTAAATATAATAAATGTAAGTTGACTTATTAGAAAGTTCCTCCTCTATAATGTTCATAGGTGGGTGGTAGAACTATGTAAAGGGGTTAAAACAATGTAATCAAACAAGTTGAGAAGTATTATATTTTGATTTGAAGATCATTAGTAGGTTTCCCCCTCAAAGAGGCAAGTGAACAATAGTGGATCCCTTCCATAATAGCATCCATTGTATGGTCTTGCCATACCTCAAGGTTTTTGTTATAATTTATGTAGAAGGTGGGGCTGAATTTTCCAAAAACAATTACATATATGAGTTTGTTGGCCCTTGACCAAGATTTGGGAGATTCTTGGTCATGTTGACCTATTTTGGACTTTGATAGACTATCGAAGGAGGAACGAAAGATGAAGCAGAGATCACGAGATCCTGACCCCTTTTTGGGTCCTTTTTGGGATGTGGGAGTATGTAACAGGAATGGGATGTCGGCCCATGGGTTTACCCATGTTTAGGCCTATTTTGTAATGTATAAATAAGTGCTTAGGCTAGATAGAAGTAGTGGTGCATCTATGTGATGTTAGTAGGCAAGTAGGCTAAGTGCCAAGATTTGGATCTCTGTGATCAGGACTTGTAAGTCTTTCTTCATACGGTGTGAAACTTGAATATTTAAGTGCAAGTCATTGTAGCAAGACTATGGAAGGCTTAGTGCTGGAACACAAGGAAGAAGGATCTAACGAGCTGGGAATTTTTTTTGTCCTATGCGGAGTAAGGTTTTTGAGGCTCTGTGCTTGTAACTGATTGACTGAAGACAATAAAGAAGAAGAGTTGGTGGATGTATCCCTAGGGTGGGGGTGAACCATGTAAATACTGTGTTATTATGCTTTGTTCTTATCTGAATGTGTTTCTAACTCTATAGCTAAGTGCTTTGATATATATAGATAGATCTCCTGATGCTTTGTGCTATGAATGTTAGATATGACTTCTATGAATGTGCTTAGTGCTTGTTTCTGCTATATTTGATTCATCGGTTTGTGCTAAGTGCTTAATTACATTAGATCAGTGCGAATGATGTGATGCTTTGTTCTATCTGCGCAATATTTATTGGTTAAATATTGATGAAATATTGATGCTAAGTGCTCTGTTAAGTATTATAATCACATATCTATGTCCCAGCTAAGGTTGTAGACACTTGAGTCCTACAACCACCCCTGCCTCTACCTCGAGTGAGACTTCATCTTCTTCCCAGGTGTTTCCGAAAGGGCTGGTAGTTAGGGTTTTGTTGGTGTGTTGTTGTAGCGTTGAACCCTGGGTATGCCCCTGTGCCAACAAATGGTTCTGTTGTCGGGACCTGAAGTTGTGATTGTTGGGAACTGAGAAAGAAGAAGGTCTGTGTAAAGATTCATCCGGAAGTTGTGAAATCTCTGTGCATAGATTTGTCGCTCTAGTGCGAAGTATTCTACTTGATTTATAAGTCTTTCTGCTAAAATAAAGAAGCTCGATCTGAAGAAAAGAAGTTGGTTCTGAAGGAGAAAATCAATATCTGAAAGATTTTGTGCTCTAAAAGAGGTAAAGTGAGAATTTTGGATTAAAAGAAGTAATATCTGCAAGCTTTGTGCTCTGATAAAGGTAAGAATAGTGAAAAGTTTTAGATTTGAAAGCTTTATGCTTTGTAGAAGTAAGATAAGTGGAATTTTTTATTTCTAAAGTATGGATTTAGGTATGTTGGATAGGTTATGTATTAGCTTGAAAACTAGGGCACTAATAGATGGAAGAAGGCTTTATATGAGTAGATCTGATAAGAATAGTGAAAGATATGTTATACCTATGCATAAAAAGAATGTTTGGACTAACAAATGGATGCAGGATCCTAGAAAGAAATTTTTGCAGGTTAGCTACCATGATCCTAGTGTGCAATACTGAAAAGGCTGGGGATTATTTAAAATAAAGAGAGGATTAACCCTCTGTTATAGTTGCAGAAGACCGTGGCATCTTGCTAAGGAATTCCCTGGGACAAGACCTAGTTGTCTTTGTTGTAAAGCTATGGACCATGAAGTGTTGGATTGCCCCAGAATGATTGCTAAGATGGAATAAATGAATCTGAATAAAGAAAACCCTAAGGTAGATCCAAAAATTGTAGAATCGTAGGAAGAATTAGAGAAATTATTGCTACAAATAAACGAAACCCTGAATGACCATCGACATGTCAGACTATCAGATATCTTCAAGGGAAAAGAATGCATTGAAGTAAGAATATGAGACTTTGACATTGGCTGTGTTCTAGATGAAGAAACATGGGTGAATATCATGACAAAAATAACTTGGGAAGCCATAGGGAAGACTGCTATGATCCCTTCATTAGGAGGAATAGGACTATTCATAGGAAAGCTAATAAACCTATGTGGGAAGCTCGTCCGCATATCTATGAATGTTAATGGAACTTCGATAGAAGAAGATTTCGAGATTATTAAATTTATTAAAGACAACCCCCCATTTACCATGTTACTAGGAAAACCTTGGATTGATAGAGATCAAGCCAGATGAAAGGAAGAAGAAGAAGTTTTGGAACAGAAGAAAACAAAGTTAAAGGATTTCATGACCAAAAGGATTGCACACTTGATTGCAAAATAGGAGAATAGATCGAAGCTATTTAACACTATAATCCCAGATGTCGAAGCTACAAGAACATTATAAAACCAATAGAATACTGAAGTACTTATCCCAGACAAAGAATAAGTATCACCCTCGAATATTAGGAAAGAATTTCAACAACGCGAAGTAACTATGTTAAGAGAAGATAAGAATCGGAATGGAAAAAGGCATACTGAGACGAAGCTCACTGGAAAGAATGATATAAATCTAAGTAAGAAGAGGGCTAAGATTGAAAATTTATAGACAGTTCTAGAGGGAACCTCACAGAAGGAAAATTTGCAAAATTGGAGCTTCGCTGGGATATCAGAACAATGACACATGGCACTTCGCCATGGCAAAGAAATATAGTCATTGGGGAACTTTATAACCGTTAGATCAATTCTTTGAATAGATAGAAAGTAATTTATGTCTAGCCAACTTTCCATCCAACCATTGAGACCACACCATAATGGATAGAACCAAGTTAATGAAGATGTCATACCCGTTGCAAGTGACCCGTTGTCGAGTTACCTATTTATCCCACCGTGCCACACACCGAGAACACTTTTGCTAATTGAGAATTTGAGCCTGCGGAATATGTTGATTTTATACCTTGATC
>ML796014.1:293672-309563 GCA_009831015.1 Picea engelmannii | reverse complement strand
AGGAAAATAGGTTAAGTGACCTAAAAATGGGTTAATATTATTTAAATGATAAATTAAAGTGAAAAATTCAAGGTGGATTATTTAAATAATCAAGAGAAGTGACAAAATCAAGAAATGATAAAGTAAGGTGACAAAATCAAGAATGAATATTTAAATGTAAAAGTATTGGAGAACTTTCTATTTATGGAAAGTGGTTAACCCTAAAATAAGGAAAATAGGTTAGGTGACCTAGAAATGGGTTAAGTGACCTAAAAATGGGTTAAGTGACCTAAAGGATGAAAGTATAAATAAGATAGAAATGGTCTCTTGTAGATCATCTTTTTTGTGGATCAATGGAGAGTTTCTTGTGGGAATATATTTTGGAGTATTAATGCAGAGCTTCTTGAGCATTTTTGGTGTGGAACACTTAAGGATATTGAAGATCTATAGGTGACTGAGGTAGCCAAGGATATCTAAGCTTAAATTCTGAGGAAATTGAAGAAAATAAGGCTGAAATGCAAGGAAGGATAAATTATTTTGATGGTGCTTTATAAGGTATGTTATTTACAGGCCATCTCACCATTTTCGCTATAACGTTTTTTCTATAATGATTGAGATCCTGAAATTGCTATGCAAGTGAGAAAACATAGCCAAGTATATTTGTTTAACAATTTATCTTGTGGGTCGTTGTAGTTTGGGAGTTACACTCCGTGGAAAATAGGGTTTGTGGCTAGTCCTGAAACTAGTCAAAATCAAGTGTTTCGGGTAAAAAGTCATAACTTCTTCATAACAGATCCAAATTTAGTGAGACTAATTTTGTTGGTTATATTATAGTCTATAGTATGCTCTTTAACCACTTTAGATCTATTCATCGAATATTTTGTGTGGGGAACACTCTACAAGGTCGCTCTCTAGAATAAGCCAGAATTCAGCAAGGTATGTTATTTTGGCTATAACTCCTTTTCTGAGAGGTGCCAAGTAGTTCCACTTGGGGGAATTACATAAAACACACTGAAGAACATTGTGTATCAGTTTCAGATCTTTATTCAGTATAGGTACAAAGTTATGATTATTTCAAGTTAGGGTTGTTGACTAATCCAAAACTAGTCATGGTTGAGACAAGCAGTTGATGAGTTGGCACATACATGAGGTGTATAGTTGATGATGTTGGTACATATTGATGAGTTATTGTTGATGAGTAGTTGAAATATGATTGGTATATACTTGGTACATGGTTGGATGCACTTGTTTATGGTACAGATTGATATCTGTTGAGGACTGTTGCCTCATCTCAGTTGGTGCTGAGAATGCAAGCTAAGTCTTGCATATAGAGCTGGTTCTCTTGTAGAGTTGTACTCTATTCAGTTGTTGTTGATAAACCCCAAGGATTGTAGTCCGTAATAAAAGGAAAATTGTACATACATCCTGTGTTCTTTGTGTTCATTGTGGTGATGACTTGTTGATGATATATTGATGATATATGTTGTTGATATGTGCTCACATCTAACTGGTTAACAACAATGGGTAATGAATAAATGTTGAATGTTAATTGATGAGTTTTTGTGCAAGAGGGAAGTTTTGGGAAAAAGAGCCCCACACTCATTCACCCCCCCTCTAAGTGTGGTAGGTGTGTCCAACATATATAGGAGACTAGGAGGTATAATTACAACAAATGTCCTAAAGAGGACATAAATAAAATAACATTACTAATATAATATGCTGCAATTAAGGGGTAATGAGATAATATTAGGGCTTAACAAGATCAAATCCCCCTTGTAGGACATATCAAAGTAGTATCACTCTCGTACAATTCTTCATAGAGCACTGCAACGCTTTTTACCCTTGAGGGAGGGAGCTTTGGTCTCCTTCTTGGAAGAGTTTTTCCTTTTTCTGCTTAAATGTTTTCATCTTGTTTTGTCGAAGTATTTACCCAGACTTTGTATGTTGGTTTGTGAAGTTATTTAGGTTGATATTTGGTGCTGATCACTCCCTATTGTATTGTTTGGAGCTTGAAAATTTTTCAGAAATGTGAAATTTCCTTTTCTATCTACCTGTTTTGTCGAGACAGGTTGAGTGATTCCTCTTTCTCCCTTTCTTTTCTTGGATTTGTCTCTGCATCTTCATGTACTCCTTGAATGTTTTTCAGTTGTTGAATCCTTGATTGAGTTATTGTTAGAACATGTTTCTACTTGTTAGAACAATTTTCTACTTGTTAGAACAAGTTTCTACTTGTTTTCTTTCAGTTCTCGTTGCTTTGAGTGCATGCTTTGTTTGAAACCTTTGTCACTTCGTGTCTTTTGCATCTGCATATGACTCTTTCTTATGAATGAAAGTTGTGGAGCATTGAAAGATTTGGATTTAATTTATTTATACACTAGAATCAAAAAAATAAAATAGACGCATTCTTTCTTTTGGGTAGTGAAACTAGCTTGCATTTGAAGTAGATAAATTGCATGGTTTTTGGCATTTTTTGGTCTTGAATCATGTATTGGTGTATAGTGTCTTTGAATCATTTCTTGAAGATATTGACATAAATGATTTTAATAAAAAATTTGGGACATTATTCATTTGGGAATGATAAAAGTGTTCTCCTTCTCGTAATATAGCTTTCATCGAAGTGAAATATTTGCATTCACATTTCTTTGCATTGTTTAGAGTCCATCAAAACATCATTTAGTCCATGCCATTTTCCTCTTGAGTAAACAACAGCCTTAAAAATCAAGCGCTAAACTAAAATTTATTAGACGTTTTTACATTTTCTAGTAGCAAACCTACATTAGCTTAGGTTGTAGGGCTTTGGAATAGGTGTGAAAGATAACTTTCCAAAGCTGTCAAACAAACTTAGCATCTTGCGATAGGAAGAGAAATTCCAATTTCCGTATAATATTTATGGGATCCTCCTGTCACATAGGGGTTACACACGAGGTCGCGTTCGATAGAGTTACGGATATTATCCCTCCATGTTTTAACCATTCGTAGTAGTTAGATCGTATATTAGGGGTTCTTCTTGAGGTCCAAATGTATTCATTTGGTCTCGGTGCTTCGTGAATTTTGAATCCGTTCAGGGTCCTCTGGAGTTCTACCGTTCCACTTGTCCTCAGTTATGTTGAAGGATTTCAGACATTTTATCCTGCCCATATGTCCAGAATGGACTATCTACTGTACCCACCTAGAGGCTGACTGGGAGTTGGTGACCTTAGTAGCCATAATATTTAGGGCCTTTACACAAGGTGATGGTGAAGGGAAGTCTTCACTATACTTGGAACAGATGTTGGTCAAAATCACTTTGGATCCTTGGAGGGTAAATCCATGATTATTGTGTGGAAGCTTGCACCAAGACGTAATTCCGTTAAGAAGGTTGCCAATGTAACTTATCCACCTGCTATATCCCAGCCCCTTCCTATATTTATCTTGTGATGTTGGATTTCATCACCAACTAGTGGTTTCATTGTGGGAAGTTTTGTTTTATTATGTCCTTCTCATATTTGTAGTGTGTGTTGTTGTTTTTCCTTAGTGGACCTTAGGTCGAGTTACTGTCAATGGCATCAAATCTTGGGAGTACCAATGGAGGAACCTCTTTTCCCAAGGAACCTTTCACCTTTAATTCTTTTGGAAACATTGGTCCTTCGTGAATTGCCACATTGAGTCTTTTGAGACTCACGATCGGATTACAGGTTTGGTTGTTCCCCACTCTGGTGATCTAGAATATTCACAGTGCTTCAACTGCACCTAATTATTTAGATGTAAGTACACCACCCACACATCAAACTCATGTCGACTTTTCACCTTCTTCACCCATTAAGTCTCCTTCCCTTTCTCCTTCTTCTCCTAGTGAAATCTCTAAAGAAGGTAGCCAAGTTGATAAGAAGAATAATAAAAGGAAAGATAATAAGAGGAAGAAACCAAAAGGGACCAAGCCTCCAACTACATTAGATGTTGGATCCAAGCAACCAACTATTTTTAATCACACCGAGAGTGTTGATGAGGTCGTCAAGATTAAAACGAAGACTCTGAAACCCAAATTCTCTTGTAGTCTTTGTAAGGGTGACCACTTTCTGAGGGATTTTTGTGGTCTTCCCAAGGTCTGAGAAATGTGGTATTCCATGTCATCGACCTCTATTGGACATGCTGGTGATGCCCCATCAACTAGTGATGCTAAGGTTGGTAAGAAGAAGACAATTGTCAAGTTTCCTTGCATGTTATGAGAAGGTGATCATTACTCTCACCTTTGTCCTCGTATGAATGAAGCTTCTTCTCTTTTGGAAAAGCTTCACATTCCAACTAGTTATTGTAATATTTATCCCAACCCATCATTAGTTTATGGACTGGTCAACCCGGTTCCATCTCCGGTCAATCTGGTTGATCAGGTGGTCAATCTAGTTTCATCCTTGATTGAACCACAAATCGAGGTAGTTGATCCAGTTCCATCATCGATCAACCCCACTCTTCATATAAATAGTGAAATCCAAGTGGTCGATCTAGTTCTGTCATCGATCAATCCGACTCCTCCTCTGAAGTGTGCCAAAGTGGTTTCTCTGGTTACATCATCTATCAATCCCATTCCTCCCTTGAGGAGTGCCAAAGTGGTTTCTCTGGTTACATCATCGGTCAATCCCACTCCTCCTTTGAAGAGTGCCAAAGTGGTTTCTTCGGTTACATCATCGATCAATCCCACTCTTCATGTAAAGAGTAAACCTGATACTGCACATGTTTTTCTCATTGATACAGAATCTACCACGCTAGGGGCATTCCTCCTTCTCCCGTGAAACCTCCTCCAAGTAATGAGGCCATCCTTTTTTATTGGGGTGTGATAAATGGACCTCTTCTTCCCTCTCACATTCCTTTCAATATTACAGTACAGGTTTGTGGTCAGGCCGTTCCTCAAAGATTGATAAATGAAGGTGCATCCGTTATTATTTTATCCTTTATTGCTTGGCAAGATTTCGGTTATCCTTGGCTTGTACCAGTTACACAGAATATATTAGATTTTAACAGAAGCACCAGTCACCCTTTAGGATTCCTCCCTCAGTTTCCCGTAACTTTGGGAGGGAAAACTGTCTCTATTAATGTTATAGTAGTCCAGGACCCCTTGGATTTTGATTTACTCCTTGGGCGAGATTATGTCTATGCCATGAAAGCTATTGTGTCCACTCTTTTTTGTGTGATATCTTTCCTTCACAATGAAATAATTGTGGCTATTGATCATTTTTCATACATTGGTCCTGACTTGATTACCAACCCAATGACATCCCTAAACGGTTCTTATATGTAGATGGTATCACCTCCACCACGGGTCAATTATGTGGCGTTATATCCCATGCCTTCAGTTGTCAATGAAGATGAGCCTCTCACTATAAGCTTATCCTCTTATGATTTATATCCAGTAGTTGACATGGTGATCTCTTTGATGGGGATATTAGAGCCATATCTCACTACCCTTATTGAGGCCATCAACATGTATTCCTTCCAGAGTGATTTTCTTCCATCTAGCGAATATCTCTTGGAATCCATTATTGATGTTTGTCCCTTAACATGTACCTCTTCCAGAGAATTATCCTCTTGGAAGCCATGATGAAGAATAGATCTTTAGAATATTTTCTCTTCTCTGTGGAAAGCTCATTAAAAAATGAAACAAAGGTCTTGAACATAGTTTCTCTTCTCTATAGAAAGCTCGTTAAAAATTGAAATAGAATCTACAAGCATAGTTTTCCTCTATGTGGTAATATCGTTAAAAAATGAAACAGAGGTCACGAGCATAGTTTTTCCTCTCTGTGGAAAGCTCATTAAAAAATGAAATAGAGGCTATGAACATAGCTTCTCTTCTTTGTATTAGGCTCATTAAAAAATGAAACAAAGGTCTTGAGCATAGTTTTTCCTCAATGTAGCAAGCTCGTTAAAAAATAAAATAGAAATCTGGGGATTCAACTTGGAGCCCTGAGCATACTTTTTTTCCTGTGTCAAGCTCATTAAAAAATGAAACATTCACCCCGCGTACCAAGTTGAGTCTTTCATTAGGTATCATATTTGAACCTTCACTTCACCCACCTATATCCTTTTTCTATATCTAGTACAAAAATTGGTGACCACCTCAAAGTCGGTGAATGAATTGAACCTTGGGGTGCATGTCTCCAACATTTGATTATCATTACGGAGTTAATCTCCTAGATTTTCAACTTGGGGGCCAATTACCAACCATCACCATCCATGGGTATCCCTACCTTTGGAAATTACGTTGGGAATTTACAAGCATAAGTTTAATTTTTCTTCAAGCTTGTGTAAAAATGAAACTAATACCGAGCTTAGTTTTTGTTCTTTCTCATGCTCGTAAATACATGAGAATGTAACCGAGTATAATTTTATCACTTTTTTGAACTCGTAAGGTAATACAAAAAAGGAACCCCCTAGAGTCTTCTTTAATCTCTTTTTAGACTCTCTAAACATGAAACAATTGTCGAGTGATCTTGCTTCCTTTCACACTCATTAAAAGGTTTGAAAGGGTGTCTTTCGAGTGGTAATTTATCTATTTTTTGGCCTCACGAGACTAAAATTACGAAAAAGGAAAACCCTGGAGTATCCTTTAAGTTCTTTTCAGACTCTCTAAACATGAAAAACCACCGAGTTTTCCTTCTCTGGACTCGTTAAAAAATTACACATTGAAGGGCCCATATGGAACCAAACCCTTACTTCTTCTAGTTCATTAAACAAAAGAAGAGGAACTTACCAAAGGTGATTTATATCAAGCATGTGTTATCCTCCTCGAGCTCATAAAAATAAAAAGACATTAAATTCACCATGGAACTCGAAGAAAACAATAGCATCCCCTTCCTAGACGTTCTTATAAAAAGGAAAAGTAATGGTGATCTTGGACATGCGGTGTATAGAAAGAATACCCACACTGAGAACTATCTCCACACCAATTCCCATCACCACCCCAACCAAACAATAGGTGTCTTAAAAACCTTATCCACTAGAGCCATAAGAATCTCTGATGAAACACACCTAGATAAGGAAACAGATCACCTTACCAAGAATTTTAGGAACATAGGGTATAAACAAAAATACATTAAGAATGCAATAAACAAATCCCTAGAAACAACCCGCAATAACCACATTGACCCTAAAGAACAAAACCCGAATAGAAGTTCCTACCTTCCGTACATCCAAGGAGTAACCGATAGAATTGCAAGAATACTCAGTAAAAAAAAGATTAAAACCTCCTTCAAACCCATTGTAACCATCAAACGGAGCATGAGATCCATTAAAGACAAACTTAACCCTCACAATGGCAAAGGAATCTACAAAATAGAGTGCTCATGTGGTAAATGCTACATTGGTGAAACCAGTCACTCCTTCCAAGTTAGGATAAAAGAACATGGAGCTGACATCAAGAACGAACGCATCCACACCTCTGCCCTAGCTGAACACTCCATCAAAACTAGACACCATGTTCTCCTAGAAGACACCAAAATCCTCGCCAAAGAGAATCACCTCTTCAAACGCCGTATTAGAGAAGCCATTGAAATTTGTAAACACCCTAGTAACCTTAACAGAGACAATGGACTAGAACTAAGCGAAAACTGGCTCCCCCTCTTCCACAAAAAACAACAATAATCTTTGGTAATTTTTCTCTTATTTTCTTCTTTTATAACAAATTATTCATAAGAAAACCATTTAATTCTTAGATAGCCTAAGAACCCCTAAAAACCTAGGAACCTAATTGATTAATACTAATTAACCTTGTAGTAATAAAACACTTAGAATATAAAATAAACAAGAAAAGAAAACCCTAATAAATTACTTATTACCTATAACCTAGTTCTAGAACCTATTATCCCTAATAAAGACTTTAGTACACAACATTAAACTAATTAGAACCCATTATTTACCTTATAACAAAAAGAAACCCTAATTTAAAAATTTAATAAAAATTAATTTACCTATAAACTAAACCCTAGAACATTAAATAATTAATCATAAATAAGAGATTCCTAATAAAGACTCTAGCACACAACATTAAAACTAATTAGAACCCATTATTTACCTTATAACAAAAGAAATTTAATTATAAACTAAACCCTAGAACATTAAATAATTAAATAAGAAACCCTTAAATTATTAATAAACTATCATAACCTTTAAATAAACAAAATTTAATAAACCCTAGTAATATCTTACAAAATAATTAAATTTGTTAAATAATTCCACTTAACCGACACTAAGAAACTTACCCACTTCCATTATTTATACCAACTCTTCTCTTTCTCTTAAAACCCAGGCTCTTTGTCCTGAAGATGGATCCTGATCTGGATCCAAAATGTCACAATCTATTGACTACACTGTGGTTTTTCCGATCAAAACTAAAAATCCCACCCACAAAAATATCACTCAAAAAGAGGTACTCGTCTATCTGGATGGGGGAAAAATTTGAAGGAAGCAAGCCAAGTAGTTTTTGAAAACATCACAGGTCACTCTTACAGTCACCCTTGAACACGACACATTGTCTTAACATACATTTTAATCCACTGAAATTCTGCACTAAACTGATACTCTTAGTTTCTTTACTCCTTTGGGTCACCCGACGAAAGTCACAACATCCTCTGCATCATGTTTTGGTCCATGTCATGCTTCTGTCATTTTTTCCCCAGTGTTCAAGAGAAGTATCCTCCTTGAGAGTCAACCATCACAAATTTCCAGTTTCATTACCCATGTCAGTCCATTCTCATTTGATTCACCAACTTACATATCTGTGTCAGTTTCATGTCATTGATGGGGGATACATAAAGGCCCTCCTTCGATGAGTCTATTCCTGTCAAATTCAACACATCATCTGGGAACTAGACTTAGAAACCGGATAGTACCTTGGGACCTGCATGCCTCAATGGAAATCCTCCTCGCTTCCAACAATCGGTTTACATCATTGAACTTTGATCAGATGATTCCATGAATTTTTTACTTTGAATCATCTATTCACATTCGTTGGATTGTACTAGGGTACCTTGGTATTCATTGACATCAATGGTGATTTCTCTCGCACTTGTTAATAGTTTACCTCATTGACTAGTAATCAAGTGGTATCTACCATGTTCGACATCAAAACATCTATTCACATGGTTTGATTCATACCACATCGAGATCAGTAAGAAGACCCTGGGTTGAGTTTTCACTCTGATATCTACTTTACCTAGGTTGCAAAGGCATTTATTTTAATAATATTGATATATATATTGTCACATAGATCCACTTTGTATTGGTCCGTGGATATGTTTTGTCATCTCGTAGATCCGTTGTGTACCTTTGGTGGCTACGATCAGTTCATGTCATAGAAGTATAGATCCACATACTATCTTTGGTGGTTATACCTTTTAAGTCAACATGATTATGGATCCGCAGTGTATTTTATGGCGGCCATACCTTGAATGTATTTTATCACTCAAGCATAGGTATGTCTACTTTGGGTTTGAAACATGTCATAACATTTGTCATATGGTTGTTTGTATATTCTACCAGGTTCTCCGAGTCCATACCCTTGCTTCGAAAAAGTATACAAAGTACTTCAGTCATCATTTTCCATCTTCTGACATTGCACTTTGGGGGGCAATCTGTTACACGTCAAAATTACTCACTTCGATGATGTCTCATTGTCATTATCGCAAGTGTCGCAAGTGTCACACTTTTTTCAGAAGTGTCGCAGGTGTCACAAAATTCATACTTTCCTCTCGCATGTATCTCATCGTGAATGAAATCATAAAAACACTTGAGATATCCTCTAAGACTGGTCAAAATAAGTAAATATATCATTTGGCGAAGAGTACAAACTTTTACCTTGATAAATTACCATCACAAAAGAATTTTTGGAGATCGTCACTCCCCTGCCCACTTGCAAGGAGCACTAGCACTCCTTGCCCTCTGAGAAGGGAGCACTGCAACGCTATGTGGCCCACTTTGAGGGAGTGTCGAGATGTTGAGAAAATACTGGGACAAATCCCCCTTATCTCTGAAGTCAGCTGAGAAATATCTGAGTCAGTTTGGATCGAATTCAAGACCAAGGTTGGATCTAAGGGGAGTTTCAAAACTGATGGAGTAATATCCTCAACTTAGCTCAAGAATATCTAAGGTGGTTAGGCCTCTCAAAGCCTATATAAGGAGGCATTCTCATGGTGAAAGGGGGAGAATAATCAGTGAAATGTATTGTGATTTTGATTGTGGATCATTCGAGCAAGGGGTTGGAGAAGGAGAGATTGGTGAGGCTGCTACATTTGCATCTACACTTTGTAAGAACCTTATTTTTTTCTCATTAATACATCTGCTTGGCATGTTTCCTTCAAGATTGTGTACATTTTCATGAGCTTGTATTTTGGATAAATCTAGTTTCAAACTAATCATGGTAGAATAGGAAGTATGATTTGTCTTTGTTGTTTATTGGATTGAAAGACTCATTGAAGGACTTGGAGATCAAGGTCAACTTGGACTAAGCGAGGACAAACTTCGTAAAAAGGTACTCATATATTCTTCCTCTTCTCTATTTATTATCTTAGCTATGTTTAAAGGAAAATCAGTATTCAAAGTTACCACTTTTCTGTCTTAGTCATAGGGGTCTAAGATCCAAGAGGGAATTCACTTGTTTGCAAGGGAATTTTCCTACAACAGTCACTGAATCAACCATTGTCACTGTCACTTTGTCACTATTACTATCACTTTGTCACTGTCAACCTGTACCAACAACTTGTAGCAACATGTACCAAGAAACCTATACCATCAACCTGTAACAACCTATATGAAGCAACCTATACCAACTACCTGTAACAACACATGTACTAAAAATTCGTAACCAACATGTGCCAATAATTTTTCAGAATAATCTCATCAACCAATCATGTACATCAACAACTAGCACAACCTGTATCATCACAAGTGCATCAATCATGCACATCATAACACCTCACAACCATTACCAATACCAATATATCTATGCCAATTCAACCATAAACCATGTGAAAGTATCACTACAAATATGTCCAACAAGATTACGAACAAGTATCTCTAACAATGTGCCCATCATGTACAAATCATGTATAAATAACAAGTCAAACTATGCCACATCAAGATGTACCAACATCACCATACCATACACCTCATGGATATTCCAAATCATAAAATAAGTGTCTCATCCATGAACGCAAAATATACCTAAACCATATACAAAAACATACATCAAGACAAACAACATGATTCCTCTAGCAACACATCACAAATTCATAATCCACATACCATAAACCTTTACATAAAACCATGTGTCAAGCCTCACTGTTATGTAGCCCCAAGAAAGTGCCATGTCATGACCAAATGTAACCATCAAAACATAAATATAAACATACATGTAACTCTGTAATAGACATGGTGTAGGTGATTACATACCTACAGACCTTCCTCAACTTCAACAACAAGATACTGGCATTTTTTTATCAAACTTTACCTTAGTCTCACATGACTAGTTTTGGATTAGTCAACAACCCTAACTTGAAACAACCATAACTATGTACATGTAATGAATTAAGCTATGAAAATGATACACAATTTTCTTCATCAACTTATCTGCAATTCCTATAGGTTTCACTTCTTGGAACCTCCCATAAAAAAAGCTATAGAAAAAATGGAAGACCTTGTTCAATTATGGATTATTCTAGAGATCGAACTTGTAGAGCATGCCACGCGTGGAATATTTTATGTATGGATATGAAAATATTAAAAAACATACTACATACTGTAATTTAACCAAGACCTTTGGTCTCACTGAATTTGGATATGTTATGAATATGTTATGACATTTGTACCTGGAACACTTGTTTTATACTAGTTTCAGGACTAACCACAAACCCTATCTTACATAGAATGTAACTACCAAACTACAACGAGCCACAAGCTGAAATTTTTATCACAATTACTTCGATATGTCGTATCAATAACCTGCATATTTCTATATCTGAATCATTCTAGAAAAATAATTATTTCAAAAATAGTGAGATGACCTGTAAATAACATACCTTAGAAAGCATCATCAAAAGACTTTATCTTCCCTTGAATTTTCAGAATTCTTTACTTCACCTTCCCTATGAAATTCACCTTAGATATATTTTGGTTACCTCAATCACTTTTAGATATTCAATATGCTCAATAGGTACTGATGGGAGACCCTTTTTCTCTTATATATACTCTCCAAGTATCTTCCTCTAGAAATATACACTTAACCACTTTGTCCACTTAGCCACTTTTTCCACTTAACTACTTGTCCACTTAGCCACCTTGTCCACTTAACTTAACCAATTCCATTTGCAACTAATTTATTTTTAATTATTTTCTTAATAAAACCACTTAACCCATGATTAACTCCTAGTTACACCCATTTGACTAGTCAACTTCTTCTAGGAGATTCTAGAACAATTTAAACTTCTTTGACCTTCAAGAGATTCTATAAAACTCATGAGGGTTCTCCAACTTCACAAGGCCGTAATTTTCTAATAGCGAGGAGTTATGTGATGTTCCACATATAATCGGAAATGGAACGACATGTACTATCCATAGAAAGAAGTCTCACCTGAAAATATATTGATATTAATGTCTTTATTCCTTAAATAAACTTGGGTCCCTTACCAATACCTTTTCGCTACTATAATTCACTACCAGACTTATCGAAGGGTTGACATCAATCTCTAAGTGTTGAAATCAATCTAGAATATCACTCTCCAAAGGTCGAAATCAATGAAAACCAACTATCCATCAATCTAAACCAACTATCCCACAATCTCCCCCTTTGGCATTGATAACAACACTAACATTTATGGAAACACTTAGTCATGGAAACACTGGATTATCTCCTCATCATTGTTTCTGTCTCTCCCCCTTTGACTTCAATGGAAAAGGGTATCTCCCTTTGGGGCTGCTCCCCCTGACTAAACTCTCCTTGGGGATTCTCCCCTTGTCTAAATGCCTTTGATATTTCTCTCTATTTCTTATCCTATGATTACTCTCTCTCCTTTCATCTGAATAATATCTTCCCTTTTGACAAAGAGTATCACTTTGATGCAATACTGAAGTCATATTACTCATTCTCCCCCTGTGACCATATCTCCCACCGGAATCATTCCTCTGTGCTATCTCCAAACATATAACTCTCTCTCTCCGTGCATATGAATAATATCTCCCTTTAACTTCTCTACAAGATTATGTGTAGAACAACATAGGTTTTCCTATACCTGTTTCCTTTTGGAGTTATTGTCCATTGGTTCATCCTTGAGTAATCAAATGACATATATGAAAAACATTCAAAAATAAAACATTCAATAGTTTAAGCATTCAAGTAGTCATCCAACATTATCTAAAACACTCTTTGAACCAAGCTGTGAACACATTCTTTCATCCACTGACATGTATCTATCCAAACCTACTAATCCATATTTTTTCATACTATCCATGACTCTATTGTACAACTTTCCACAATGATGACCCGACTGTAACTGTACTTCTACTAACTGACTACTCTGAATCTACCTACATGAACTCTGCAAGTTGTTTGAAGATAGTTCTCTAATATGTAACCACTACTCCATTAACTCCCCCTATCTAATATTCACATTACCTGGGAGTCTCCAAGAAGTATGGATCAGAAAAATACCTGCTCGGATGCAAATTCATCATCATCTTAATGAATAGACTCAACGTCTCTCTGAAGTCTGACTTGTTTATTTGTATATGTGGATTCATCTTGCACTACAATTCTTGAAAGTAAAATCCCTTGGACATGTTCTTTATTCACGTATCCCTATTTTCTTTCATTTCTTTTCCAAACCTTTATGCATCTAACATCTTCTTTTTTCTTTATATATTTGTCTTTATTTCATTCTATTTCCAAACTTGCGATCTCCGGGACCTTTTCTTTCTTTACCTGCTCTTCTTCCTTTTCTTTTCTTTTCCAAATCTTGGTGTATCTAATATATGTTTTCTTCTTCATGGATGGAACTATTCCACCTCTACAATATTTTTGGCATTTGTAGCATTCGATATTCTTTGGGGCCACATAAAAAAAAAAATCTTGAACATTTCTTTCATAATCCCTACAATATGCAACCGTATGTCCAAATTTAGTACAATAAAAACAATGACCATAAATAAAATTTACATACCTAGGAGTGAATGATCTTGTTTGTGGTCTATTCCTACTAAATTATCACCTGGACAAATCATGATCATTGTTACACATCAAATTTCCACACCTAGGTACTTCTCCCTAAGTGTCACAAGTGTCGTAAAAGTGTCATATGCACCTTGCTAAGTGTCACATACAACTAGACACCATGAAATAACATATGTCACAATCCCTAATCAATTTGGAGGAGAAATATATTTTATGAAGGTAAAAATACTATGTGCACATGAATTAATTATTAATATTCATGAAAAGGAAATTAATTTAATGTGAGAATCCACCTCACATTTGGTTTCCTATTTTTTATGGGAGGTTGAGGATCTCATGGATGGTTGAAATATTTCCTCAACACCCTTGAGAGATATTTCCTCCCTAAAATCGTTAAAAGATATTTTCTCCCTAAATATCTTGGAGATCCCATTTTAATGGATCCGATGAGTGATCCTCTCCATGGTGCCTAAGCCTCCAAATCCTATATAATGAGAGATTTCCATGGAAAAATATGTGAGATTAGAGGTATCAAACCTATGATCTTGAATGGAGAAAGATTTGGATATCAAATGTAATGGCTCTAAGTTAATTTAAGCAACCATTAAATTACAAAACTACAGTAAAATTTAAAAATTACTTAATCTAACACATTCACAATCTAATATTTCAAGTCATAAAATTTAATAACAAATTTGTATACAAACAATGCATGAATTTTAAAGAAGTACCTTAACTCTGATGCTATCCGCAGCTTGCTTCCTTAGCTTGCTTCCTTAGGACACCACCCAAAACCAACCTCCCTGCCGACTAGTAACACCTAGCCCTAGGATATCAACGGATATCCTAGCCCTCCGAGCCCAAAACCTCCAGCAACCCCTTGGTGCACTGTAAATTCCTCCCTCTTTCCAATACTCAGCTCTCCCAAAATCCTTTCTCCACTCTCCTAGCAATTTAAAAAAAATTGATCCTCCTCACAACTCCTTCCCCCCCCCCTTATTCCTCCTCCCTTCACCGACACTCCATCTTGCATTAAATTCCTTATCCCTCCATTTAATCACCCTTATCCATTCATTAATTCTCTTATCTTCTCAGGATCCTTATGTGATCCCTTCTTGTATACGTAACTTGATTAAATGTTATATTTTATTCTCCACCTTTAATTTAATACTTTATTAATTAATGAATTAATTAATAATTAAATCAATCATTAACCATATTGATTAAAGAGTTAATTATACTTAAATTAATCATAATCAAGAATAACTAATTAATAACAAATAATTAGTTAAGGTTATTTTAATAAATAATTATAGTTCAACTAATTTTTTTTTGGATTATATTTTTAAATTAATTATACTTAATAATCAAGGGTCATTACATACACCCACCCTTCAAGAAACTTCGTCCCTAAGTTAAGGTATCTTATGGTAAAAAGAACAAGAACTTGGTTCACACATTCATAACAAGTAACCGACATTATTAGTAAGTAAATCAAGAAAACTCATACATACTAGTGTATATGTACAAGAAATGTATGTGTAACTAGTACATACAATGCTCGTACATGTACTAATAATAAAACTGTCATCCTTTAGTATTTTATGTATGCATCCAATCCAGTCAGCAAGACTAGTCTTTTTAAAAAGACAACAATCAATTAATTGTGTGAGAATTCGTTTAATCACAATTGTCCGGTTCAATAATTTATTTTAAACAACTGT
>ML796014.1:244422-273370 GCA_009831015.1 Picea engelmannii | reverse complement strand
CTCTGTCTTGGTTATTGAATGAATTTATAATTCTTTTTATCAATCTTGTGTGATGATTTGGGAGGCTAGCAGAGAATTGGTCAAAGGTCCTTTCTCAGACAGAAAGGGATCGGAACATCATACCCTCTGTAGAATTCATTTACAGTTGCATGTGTGCTAGCCAGAGAATTGGTTAAAGTGTTCCTGCTCAGACAGAAAGGGACTACAACACCTTGCCCTCTGTAGATTTCCTTTGCCTTTGCAAGTGTGCTAGCCAGAGATTTGGTCAAGTATTCCTGCTCAGATAGAAAGGGACTTTAACACCTTGTCTCCTGTAGATTTCCTTTACCCCTGCAAGTGTGCTAGCCAGAGATTTGGTTAAGTGTTCCTGCTCAGATAGAAAGGGACTACAACACCTTGTCTTCTGTAGGTTTCATTTACCCCTGCAAGTGTGTTAGCCAAGGATTGGATTAAGGGTTCCTACTCAGAAAGGAAAGAACTAAACATCCTGTTCTCTGTAGACTTTCCTTGGTGTTAGCCAGAAACTGGGTTAGAGATCCATGCTCAGAAAGAAAGAAATCAGACTACCCTGTTCTCTGTAGGCTCCAACTTCACAAGTGTGATAAAACAAAAGTAAGGCTCAAGGCTCCTGCTTAGACAGAAAGGAACTAAGTGCTTTGTTTTCTGTTAGATAGAGTTAATTGTTTTCTGCATTATTGTTTTCATGAAAAGAGTGTTAATGATGAAGTCTTTGTTTGAGAGTAAGGGTCATGTTCTCTGATTGCAGAATAATTGTTCTTTCCCATTGCAAGTATTATTTTAATGTAATCCAGGATTCTTAGATTGATCTTTAAGGAACTGCAATAGGGAGGTTACTTTCCTGTGATTTAATTCAGAACTTCAGTTCATTCAAGCAAGTATAATTAGTATAGATTTCTTTACTACAACACTAAGTTTCTTTTGGAATTGAGCATATACTGTGCGTGGTTATCTTTGAAACAAAATACTTCCCTGGGTTGATAATTTATGTTTCACTTGGTTGTTTAAAATTAATTAAGCAATTATAGTGACCAACAGTTATTTTAATAAATAATTATAGTTCAGCTAATTTTTTTTGGATTATAATTTTAAATTAATTATACTTAATAATCAAAGGTCATTACATCAAACTTATGGTCTTGGGAACTTCGTGCAAGGGCTCAATGTGGAGAACTTAGAGAGGCTGTTGCAAGTGCATCTACAGATTGTAAGTGTCTTTTTAATGTTCTCATCAATATTACTTGGCCTATTCCCTTCAATATTGTGTATTTTTGCATATAATTTTCGATCTTGATAGATGAAGTTGATTAGTCTAATCTTGTAGAGTATAGTAGTATTTATTTGTCTTTTTATTGTCCATTTCATTGCAGGTATCGAGTGGTGCTGAAGAGTTTGGATATCAAGAGAAGATTGGAGGCAACGAGAAAGAACAAAGGGAGAAAGAACCAAGGAATAAGGTGCATCACACTTTATTCCTTCTCTTTCTCTTTATAATTATTTAATTGAATTCAAATGGATGTTAGTGTCCATTTGTATGTTTCTTTATTGGTATTAGGAGTCTAGAATCCAAGGGGATATTCATGTGTCAATAGGGGAATTTTTCTATAACATAAATTGGCGACCCCAATGGGGAATTGCATTGACTTGTATTTCCTTAGATCATCTCTGCCTTTTTCCTACTTTTAGATAATTTTTATTGTTTCTTCCTATTCTATTTCTTTTCTCCCCTCTTCATTGAAAATTTCACAAAATTCTCGGCATTCTGGGTGAATGTTTTTGAGTTTTAAGCATTTGTTCTAAGTTTCTGGGAAGGGTAGTGCTCCCATGGAGAGTATATAAGAGTGTCGATTTGTAATTAGTGCTCCCTTGTAGTGTATATTAGAGCACTAAAATTATTTGTACCCTTGAAAACAAGAGCGTTGATCTCCTTTTTTGTTGATTTCTTCCCTTTTTTGCTCAGTTTTTCCCAGTCTATCTTGCAAAGAGTTTTTCTTAGAGTCTTTACTTTGGCTTGTGGATTTGTTTGGGTTGAATATTTGGTATTTATCACTTCTTTTGTTGTATTTTTTTATCTTGCAACCTTTTCTAAATTTCGATAATGATTCTCCTTGTTTTTATTGGTTTGGTTTGAATCTTGTGAAGTTTTGGGTTATCTGACTAATTGGAAAGGTCTACAAAGGTTTGTTGGTATTAAGTTTCTTTTCAAATATTTCCTTTTTGAATGATTTGAGAATTTTTGTTGACCACATCCTAGGTTGGATTTCTCTTTTTTGCTTCTCATTTTGACAAGACGGTGGAGTGATTTCTCTTTCTCTGTATTAGTTTTTGGATTCTTCTCCAAACTTTCTTGTATTCCTTGAATGCTAGTTGATTGTAGAGTCCTTGATTGAGTGAGTTATCATACTGATTTCTTTCATATCTCGTTATCCTTTGAATTCATGATTTGTTTGATATCATTTTTTCTTCATGTCTTGATCCAAGAGGATATCGGTGGCCACCCACCTATTCCAACTGGCTCAAAACATTTTTCTAGTAACTTACTATTTTTAGCAGTTTTTCGGTTCCTAAACTTTCGGGGCCATTTTGACGGAATAAATGAAGTTTTTTCGGGATATAGATCCTCAATCATAGCCAAAGGCTCTCATTGAGTCCCAAAAATGAATTTCCTCAACAATACCTTTCCAGCGAGCTATCGTGCGCCCCAAAAGGAGATCGTATGCCAAAGTTATGCCCCCAGGAAGTTGATACACTAAACTACCCAAAACGGGGTCCACAAAATTGTTGGATTTTTATCTTACGGGGTTAGGGTTTTGAATTTTCTTTATGATAAAAATGACTTTGGAGCCTCATTGTAAAATCATCTTCTTGCAAATGCGAGTAGCGGACACATATCTTCTCAGAGATAAGCTACCACCATTCTAGCGAGTCTTTCACTCTGTATTTTTACAGTCTTTGTACATTTTCGATCATTAAGAGAAAATTGTGTATTACTATATATCTAAGATATCTCTATACATTTATTTATTATATCTTCACTCTCATTTTGTGTTGAAAATAATCTGGATCAGTGGTATCAGATCAAGATGCTCTTGATCATTTTTCAGTGCATGTCCCCGATGAGGTCTGAGTATAGCAAGTTGGGTCTCGAGATTTTCTCTCTTGAAGAAAATCTCTCCCGCATGGCCAAGAAACCCTCCATGGTGGAAGAAAAGAAAAATAATAGAGTAGACGATTATATTAATCTGTTTCTTGAGCAGGCTCTCAAATGACAGAGGGACGAAATGATGGAGAATGTTTCCCATATCCTTCAATGCTTGTTGATAAAAACAAGCGCGTGTTCATCAAGTGACCACCTTGGAGGCACCACTCCTTTCAAGGTACAAGTTAATTTTGATATTCCATTTTTGAAGGAAAGATAGATGTGGATGCCCTAGAAAAATGGTTAAATCTACTATAAGGTTATTTCTCTATTCATAATTTCATCGACAGGGAAAAGATCACCTTCGCACTCCTTAAGGCTCTCCCCCATGTCAAACATTGGTGGGAAACTTACTGGGAGAAAAGTTCCACATAGGAGTTTGGAATATATGTGGTCGAGCCCACTTGGGATTGTTTTATGGATGGGGTAAAGGAACAATATTACCTTGTTGGAAACTATGAGGATGGGTACGTGAGATGGACCACACTATGGAAAGACTGGGGCCAAGAAGTTCTGGAGTTCACCAATACCTTACATACCTTTCACACCAAGTTGGGTATAAAAGACTCTGAACAACATTTGGTTCTGAAATACCATGGGGCTCAACATAGATACATCTAAACTAAAATGGATTTTCTAGACATCTCATCACTCAGTGTTGCTTATCGATATGTTGTTAAAATTGAGTAGAAATTTAAGTACCAGAACAAATGGGAGTTCGGGTCTACAAATACACAACAACCAAAGTATGATAAAGACGACATTAAAAAATAGTCTCCTGAAAACCAGTCCAAGCCACACGAAAAAAGGGGTCACGAAAAGATGAAGAAGGACACCAGAAAATGGTGTGATTTCCACAAATTATTTTGGAACAACACCGATGAATTTTGCTCAAAATAGTCATCGGTGACCGATATCAAAGACAAGGATTTGAACCCTGGTCTGAAATATGATTTAGAAAATACTAATAGAAGATAGATCCTTGACATAGACCCCACTGCTATTGTCGTGACTGCAACAATTCAACCAGAAGAACCAATAGATCCTGAGGAGGGGGAGCGCCTTCTTCATTCATGGATGTGGGTGAAGGGGACCCCATTTCATTTTATTGTTGATATCGAAAGCCAAAAGAACCTCATATCAGCAGAGGTTGTCAAACAGTTGGGATTGTCATAAACACCACACCCGAAACCATGCAACATCGAGTGGCTTCACCAGGGACGAGATCTTCATGTTAGACAACAGTTTTGATTGTCATATGACATCCAACCCTTCAAGGATGAGGTGTTATGTGATTTTTCCCCACTGGATGTCTATGATTTTCTCTTGGGCCAACCATATATGTTGAAGTGCCATGTTGTCTATGAGTATCGACCCCACAATGTCATTATTACTCTGGGGGGTCATCTCTACAGGATAAAAAAGGTAGTTTCAACTACTATCCCACCTAAAAAATGTCACAAGGTAGTATCTCATACTACAAAATTCAGCTTCTTCACAATTTGTTCAAAAGGTGAATGAAAGGATACTACAATCACTATAGCCTTGGCCCAAGCACCTTTTATCCAACAGAAGAAGTTTAGCAAGATTGTAGCAAAGATCAAATATTACTTCTTCAAATAGTCATATCATGTAGCCCGACAGGTTGAACATATTCAACCTTTCCAACAATAGGTTCGTGACAGCCTTCCACAAACCAAGCAATGCAACATCTCCAACAAGGCAAGCAAGTCACCAAGCTTCAGATTCAACAATCTCTTTCCCCTCACCCCTGTGAACTCAACGCAATGGATATCATTTATTCCTAAGGAAGGAGGATTGATCCAATTGGATATCGATGGCCACCCACCTATTCCAACTATCTCAAAACAATTTTCTGGCAACCTACTATTTTTAGCAGTTTTTCGGTTCCTAAACTTCCGAGGCCATTTTGAGGGCCTAAATGAAGGTTTGTTTGGATTGATCTTACCAATAATTTCCAAAGGATCTCACTGATCCCCCAAAATGAATCTCATATACAATACCTTTCCAACGAGATATCGTTCTCCCCAAAAAAAGATCGTATGCCAAAGTTACGCCCCCAGGAAGTTTATACAACAAACTACCCAAAATGGGGTCCACAAAATTGTTGGATTTTCATCTTCCAAGGTTAGGGTTAGGGTTTTGAATTTTATATATGATAAAAATTTCTTTGGAGCCTCATTGTAAAATCATCTTCTTGCGAATGCGAGTAGTCGACACATCTCTTCTCAGAGATAAGATGCCACCATTCTAGTGAGTCTTTCACTCTGTATTTTTACAGTCTTTGTACATTTTCGCTCATTAATAGAAAATTGTGTATTATTATATCTATGTGTTTATGGTTGCATCTATGATACATTTTTGTTATATTAATGGATATCTGAGATATATCTGTACATTTCTTTATTATATCTCCACTCTCATTTTGTGCCGAAAATAATATGGATCATGTCTTTTATATCTATATTCGACTCTTTCATTATGATTGAAAGCAATGGAGTGCTAAAGGATTTGATTTTATTTCATTAAATATTAGAATCAAACAAATAAAATAGTTACATTCTTTCTTTTGAGTAGTGTAGATAACTAGGTTACATTTAGAAGATTGCATTTGGGAATTGGGTGTTTTTGTTGAAGAAAGTTGAACCTCTTCTCCATCCCATATGTAGAATTCATTGAAGAAAAAGATTTGCATGAGGTCACATGTGGGAGAGAGACACAAATTTCCCCTCTGAAGCTTAACCCACATAGAGAAAAGATCGTATATTGGGGTTTTTCCCTAAGAAATGACTGGCTTCATTTGGTCTCGAACCTTCGTGAATCCCGGATTTGTTCGGGGTTCTTCGTAGTATTCCATTCCACTTGTCTTCAATTCTCTTGAAGAATTTCGGACTTGTTATCCTTCCCATATGTTCCTTCTCGAATTTCGACTATACCCGCGTGGATGATGATGGGGATTTGGTAACCTTAGTAGCCTATATCTGTAGGGTTGATACATAAGGTGACAATGAAGGGGAGTCTTCAATGTACCTGGGTCAGACATTGGTCAAACTCACTCGGGCTCCTTGGAGGGTACATGAACAGGTAAAACCGTGTGGGAACTTGCACCAAAGTGTAAGTCGGTTCAGCAGGTCACCAACATAACTGATCCACCCACTCTTTCCCAAACCCTTGCTATATTGATCTCACAATGTTAGATTTCATCACCAACTAGTGGTTTCATTGTGGGATGGTTTATTTGATTGTTTTCTTCTTATATTTGTAGCATGTGTTGTTGTTTTTTCTTAGTGGACCTTAGTTAGAGTCAATGTCAATGGATTTATCTCCTAGGACTACCAATGGGGGAACCCCTTTTCCTGGGTAACCTTTCTCCTTTCCTTCTTTTGGAAACATTGGTCCTCCGTGCATTGCCACACTGAGTCTTCTGGGGCTCACAATCAGATTAATGGTTTGGTTGTTCCCCACTCCAGTGATATCAAATATTCCAAGTTATTAATATGTAAGCACACCACCCACACATCAGCCTCATGTTGACCTTTCTCCTTATTCACCCATATATTCTCCTTCCCTTTCTCCTTCTTCGTCTAGTGAAATCTCTAAAGTGAGTAGCCAAGTTGATAAGAAGAAGAAGAAACAGAAAGAGAACAAGAAGAAGAACAAAAAAGGTACCAATCCTCCAACCACATCAGATCATGTTGGATCCAAGAAACCAACTATTATTAATTGTATTGGGAGTGTTGATAAAGTCGACAAGTCTAAAACGAAGAATCCTAAACCCAAATTCCCTTGCAGGATTTGTAAGGTTAACCACTTTCTAAGGGATTTCCCTAATCTCCCCAAGGTATTAGAAATGTGTTCTTCCATGTCATCATCCCCTATAGGACATGATGGTGACACCACATCAGCTAGTGACATTAAGGTTGGTAACAAGAAGAAAACTGAAAAATTTCCTTTCTTGTTATGCGAAGGTGATCATTACTCTCACCTTTTCCCTCATATGGACAAGGATTATTATATTTTGGAAAACCTTCAAATTCTAACCGGTGATAATGATATCTCTTCCAACACATTGTTAGTTGATGGAATGGTCAATCTATTTCCATCCCCGATCATTCTAGTTGATCAGGAGGTCAATTTGGTTTCATCCTCAGTTGAACCACTAACCAAAGTGGTCCATTTGGTTCCGTCATCAGTCGATCCCACTCCTCTCTTGAAGAGTGAAACCAAAGTGGTCGATATGGTTCCATCATTGTTTGATCCCACTCCTCATTCAAAGAGTGAATATGTCACTCAACTCTACCTCGTTAATATTGATTCACCCGGACAAGGGGACACTCTGTCTGTCTCGATGGCACCCCCTTCGAGCAATCAAATGATTTCTATTAATTGGAATAATTTGACATAACCTCATCTTCCTTCTTACATTCCTTTCCAAATAACCATGTAGGTTTGTGATAGAAATATTCTTAACATTGTAATAGACAAAGGTTCTTCTGTTAGCATCTTATCCATGAATTCTTGGCAATATTTTGGTTCCCCACAGCTTGCGCCTATGACTCATAATCTATTGACCTTTGATAGAAGAGTTAGTCAACTTTTATGGATCCTTCCTCAGTTTTTGATTAATTTGGGAGGAAAAATGGTCTAAGTTGATGTGATTGTAGTTCACAACCCCTTGGACTTTAATCTTCTACTCGAGCGAGTCTATGTCTACGTTATGACATATTTTCTATCCACTCTCTTTCGAGTGATGTGTTTCCCTCACAATGGAAACATAGTAACAATCAACCAACTTTCATTCAATGACCCTCATTTGATGGTCAACCATCCTCCTTCTCTAAATGATCCATACATGCCAGCGATGTCCGCCCCACTACAGGTCAATTATGTAATAACCTGCCCCATGCGTTCAACCCCGCACGAGAGGGAATCTCTCCCTTCTCTTGAATTAGAGTCGATAGTTGACATGGTCATGTATTCGATAGGGCTATTAGAGCCATATCTCCCTACCCTTATCGAGGTCATCGACATGTATTCCTTGTAGAGTGATTTTATTCCATCTAGTGAAGATCTTCTCGAAGCCATGACTGGAGTTTGTCCTTTGACATGTATTCCTTCCAGAGCATTGTCCTATTGGAATCCATTATAAAGGATAGGTTACGAGAATAGTTTTTTCTTCTCTATGGAAATCTCATTAAAAAATGAAACAGAGGTATTGAGCATAGTTTTTCTTCTCTGTGGAAAGCTCGTTAAAAAATGAAACAAAAGCTACGATCTTAGTTTTTGCTTCTCTATGGAAATCTCGCTAAAAAATGAAATGAAGGTCTTGATCATAGTTATGATTCTATGTGGAAAGCTGGTTAAAAAATGAAACAGAGGTTTTGAGCATAGTTTTCCTATGTAGCAAGCTCATTAAAAAATGAAACTGAAATCTGGGGATTGAACCCAGAGCCTTGAGCATAGTTTTTCTTCTCTGTGGCAAGTTCATTATAAAATGAAACAAAGTTTTTGAGAACAATTTTTCTCTCTGTATAAATCTTGTTAAAAATTGAAACAAAAATATGGGGTTTGCACCCAGAGCCATGAGCATAGCTCTTTTCATGTGTCAAGCTAAATAAAAAATGAAAAATTCATGTCTTCTATCAAGTCGAGTCTTTTCACTAGATCTCGTAGATATCAAGTCAATTCTTTAGCTAGATCTCATAGATGTCGCGTTGAGTATTTCGTTAGGTATCATATTTGAACCTTCATTTAATCCACCCTTATCCTTTTTATCCATCTAGTACATAAATTGGTGACAACCTTAAAGTCGACGAATGAAATGAATCTTGGGGGGGCATGTCTCTAGCCTTTGATTATCATTCTGGATTTAATCCACTAACTTTTCAAGCTAGGGGAAGATTACCAACCATCCATGGGTATCCCTCAAAACCTTTGGAAATTACGTTGGGAAATTACAAGCATAGTTTAATTTTTTTTCAATCTTGTATAAATTGAACCAATATCGAGCTTAGTCTTTTGTTACACATTATTTTCGTCATCCCTATGACCATTAATGGTCTGAACTTATCTGTTGTCTTCAGAGGGGTCAGTGGCCTAAATTCTTGAAGAAAGAAGGGAGAAAAACTTTTACTAAGAGAAGAAGTTGTATTTTCCTTTGTGAAAACCCTATTAAAGAGGATTTCCGCAGGCTGCTCTATACACAGGGTGCAAAAATGCCTAGTTTCCATAGGCTACACTATAGCTAGGGTGAGGAAATGCCTGGTTTCTGTAGGCTGCACTATAGCTAGGGTGAGGAAATTCCTGATTTCCACAGGCTGCACTATAGCTAGGCTGTGAAGTTTCAGTAGGTTGCACTATAGCTAGGGTGAGGAAATTCCTATATGTGGGAAAAACGAGCATCTTCTCGATGCATCTAGAATGCGAATCTTCTATGGTTAGGTGTCTTCTGAATGGTTTGGATCTTACTTTATTTCATGATTTAGTGAGATCATCCCAACCTCCTCACCTTATCCTCTTCAGCTTATAAAAGGAGAGGAACTCTCATGGAAAAAGTTAGCTTTTGAGATTGGCTTGAGCTTGAGTTGTTTTGGCTTGAGATTGCTAGATTGGTTAGAGTGGCTTTGAGATTTTCTTTGTCAAGATAGATTGTGAGTATCTATCATATCTATGATCTTAGCATCCATGGAGTAGAACTGTGTGGGAAGCAAGGAACTGTTGGAAGGAACCTAACAACATCAAGGCATCTGGTTGCATCTTTATTCCACATTATTTAATACAGATATACTTTTCTTTCCTATATGAATGTTATTTTTCCATATTGTATGATTCCTTTATCACATACATAGTTTCATATCAAATACTATATTATTCTTGTCTTTGTTGGCTTGTTATTATTTGCATATATTTCTCATAAACCTCGTGACAGATCTTGGATTGCATTGGCGAAGTTGGATCTTTGATATTTAAAAGGTATGTCCTCGATCCATTTCTCATTTGATAATTGAAATCTAAGGAAAGAGTAGTGTATTGTCTTGTTTTGTTCTAGTTTCATAGTGAATCTAGGGGGATTGATTTGTGTACACACTTAACAATTAGCCTGATGTTGTCATAAGAGTTGGTTCTAGGCTGTAATAGAGCCAAGCCTTAGCACATTTTAAATGAAAAAATAAGTTATCACTCATAACTTGATTTGGGTTGCATGCAGGTAAATTCTGAGATAACCACGAACCACTTTTGATTAGAAGCTACCCCTTCCAACCCGAGAGGGATATCTCAAATATATGTCATGATAGGATATCCAATAAGCTTAACAACATGCATATCTGTGGGTAACATAAAAAATTTAGGTTTTTAGGGTTAATCGGTTGGACCGGGAGGTAGTCCATTGGGCATGAAGTCAAATGATTAGGAAAATAACAAGAGTGTTTCGGAAATGGAAATCCATGGAGAAGAGGCGAGATAGAAGCTGATTACAAAGAGAAGGATTTATAAAAGGATGGCAGTAGAATAAAGAGAAAACATATCAATACACAAGGATCACTTAGCGATGAGTGAATTCCAAGCACAAATCAATGGAAAGAGATTGTTGGGACAGAGCATATAGCAAAGGGCGAATTCTGAACCTTGATCTCTGGAAGAAAAAACCTATAACCATTCTACAATAGAGGATGAATTCTATTACAAAACAATTACAAATCAAGAAGAAAAAATAGATGGAGTGATATTGAAACTAAGAAAATGGACAAACTATGCAAGCAACATCACAAGAATCTCTGATATGGATAAAACATGCTTCTGTAATCTTATATTAAACTGAAAATGAAAGCTACTGCCCAGGAGTACCACTCCTGTTTGTATTTACCCTTCTTATATTTTATAAATATGCCTCATATATGTATTGAGGTCGAAATCCTCTCTAATCTAAAAGATAACAATAGTTACACCCAATTCTTGAAACTTTCTGCCATAGAAAATGGGCCAAACTGCTGAAAAATAGGGCTACGGTTATGGATGTATCTCTCAAATTGCGTCATCTATGTATAAAATGAAAGATGTTTTTTGTATCCGTTCATTCTGAGAAAAAACCTCTCTCAGTTCCTGAGATCCATTTTCATTTCCCCCAAATCTTCATTTAACAAACATGTGTCAAAATGAGAAAATATGAAATCCAAAAATTGGGGCTCGTAGATGGATTTGATTCTCCCAATCTATGACACCTGTGTTAGGCACAAAATCCTCCAACCATTTCTCAAAATGATATTCCAATCTCTCAGAATCCTCATTTGAAAATGATGACTCAGCACAGTAAAAAACGCCACATTTTTTAAAACAAACCTCATCTTGAGGGGACTTTTGACTGCCTTACCAACCTAAAAATGAAATTCTGAAGACACTAGTGCATATATTAGGATTTTTATATGTCGATCAACTATTCAAATGCGAAAAAAGGCCTCTCCATGGCTAAGAAAATTGCATTTTTCTAAAGAAGTTTTGCATATGACTGGAGTCCCGATTTCGGGTTTTCGGGATTCGGGGAAACGAAGTAGTGGTTATTAAAATATCCACATCGGACAAATCCCCGATGGCCAAATCCCCAAAATAGATTTCATCTTTTTCATTGCACTCTTTCAGGCCTTCGGGTTTTGGGTATCATGTACTCAAGAGTTATGACATGCAAGGAATCCTGAACCATGAAATCGCGATGGGATTAATTAGGCGATAATCATTTTTCTTAATCTCTTAATTAATCATGATTAGCAATTAATATTTAAACTTTCATGGATTTAAGTGTTGGGAATTCAATAATACTTGACGTGAGAAATCCTAAATCGTGAAATTCCGATGGGATTGATTAACAGTTAAAACACTTAATCTTTATTTGACCCGACTTATCCTTTAATACTTTAGTGAATTCGGGGATCGGGGCTGTAGTTATTAAGATATCTATGTCGGCCAAATCCTAGATGGAAAAAAAACCAGACTCTTGAGATTTTTCTCCATGTGTCTTAATGCTCGGTGTATGCATTCGTTCCACTTCCAATGCTTCCCTTCATTCTCCTAAGTGACCGAAAGCCAAAATTTCAATATTTGTTACAACACTTGATAACAAAATTGGCGACTCGACTAGGAAACAGATTGTTTTCCTATTTTTTCTTGATTTCTTTATTTGATTGCTTGGTTTTTTTTTTCTAATTCAATGGGAGATCCATCTTGACTCTTTGACTGTCCGACTTCACTAGAAAACCTTCTTATTTTTTTATTTTTTCCCATTTCTTGTTTGATTTTCGCACCCTTCTTTAAGGGACAATGCGACAACTTAGGATTTCCGCACCCTACCTTTTTATACCAGTGTGGACATTCCACACCCTACCCATATATGGCCTACGATGATCAAGGATTTACGCACTGTGTCAAGCTTTCAGCCTCTCTAAAACATGAAAAACCTCTGAGTTTTCTTTCTTTGGACTCGTTAAACAAACATCAACAGACCCAAATGGGACCGAACCACTCCTTCATAGGGTTCGTTAAAAATACTCTGAAGGACTCATCCAAAGGATGAGCTTACAGTCCAAGCATATGTTATCCTCCTCAATCTTGTGTAAAAATAAAGAGGTACTCGCTAGAAATGGTGGGGGGGGGATTGGGAAAGAAATGTATCTAAACCTGTATTCTATGGAAGAGTCGCTTTTGAACATGACACCCTTTCACTTTCTTTGTGTCGAGGTTGGAAAATCCACTTGTATCTTGATCACACTCCTTTATAAGATTAAAAATTGGTCTATGATCCCTGTTGTCGAGTCAGGTTTTCCGAGACAATTGTCGTGTCGTCAATATGTTCAAAAAGATGTTCAACCCGGAAAGCCTTCTATTGTGTCGACCACTTCTGCAGTCCTTAAGCCTTCTATTGTGTTGACCACTTCTACAGTCCTTAAGCCTTCTATTGTGTTGACCATCCCTAAGTCAGTCTTGAATCACTTGTTACTCTAATCTACTTCAAATCTTGTTACCTATTTCACATCATTGATGGGGGATACATCAAGGCCCTCCTATGACGAATCTTTTCCTGTCGACTTCAGCTCATTATCCAGGACTTAGACTTAGAAACTAATTGGTACCTTGGAACTTGCATGCCTCAATGGAAGGTTTCCTCACTTTTGACAGTGGGTTTTCATTATCGACCCCTAATCGAGAGATTCTACTCAGTGTTCGACTTTAGCTCATTAATTTGCACCCGTCGAATTGTACTAGAGTACCTTAGGAGTCATTGACATTAATGGTGATTTCCCTTGCACTTGTTAACGGTATACATTAATTACCAGTAATCAAGCAGTTTATGACTATGTTCGACTTCGACACCTGTAATCACATGGCTAGATTCGTACTTACGAACTACGGGTTTGAAGACCTTGGATCTCATCATTCATGGTCCGGGTTGCAATGGAATATTGATGATTTGTATTGACACATAGATCCACTTTGTATGTCTTGTGGCTATGGCTGCATCCAAATTTTTCTCATACATAGATCCACAGTGTTTTCCTGGTGGCTATGTAACATTTTGATGACATGGATCCACAGTGTATTATTAGTGGCCATGAATTACACTTATGAGTTCAATCATTTATAGTCTGAACATGGGAATGCCTACTTCAGATATGGTATCATATTATTCAGATGCTTGTTTGTTTGCAGGTTCCCGATTGGTAAGTTCTTTGTTCCCTACACACAAACATATTTTACAAAGTATTTAGGTTGTCATAGGTTCCGACCTCATACTTTGGGAGGAATTTTGTTACACATTATTTTGGTCACTCTGATGATGACTTTGCAAGCATGTAATCAGGCCCTCAAAATCATCTTTTGCCTGAGAAAAGTGATTGATTTCCTTCTCTGCAAGACTATTTTTTAGTAGGACGTTGCAAGCTACCCATAATGTACAGTGTGGAAATCAATTATTTCTGCAGGCTTCTCTATAGCTGGCCTGTGGGATTTTCGCAGGCTGCTATATAGGTAGGTTACGATAGTGTTTGAAAGCCAAAAGAGGAAATAGGTTCAATCAGTTTCTAAAAGGGGAATCTTCTAGAATGTGAGGTGGCGTATGTATGGTAACAATCCTACTAACTTCTTTGATCTAGAGGGATCATCCTCATCCCTTTAACCACTTCAGCTTCTCCTATATAATAATGGGCTTCTCATGGAAAAGGTTAAGCACAGTTAAGAGAAGCTAAGCAAAGGATTGCTAGAAGAATAGGTTGGATATTGTGTGAATAATATTATTTCAATTGATACTTGAGGTCTACATTTTCCCATCAAGCTTTTGAAGATCATCTTCATGCAAATCTCAGAACAAGTATATGTGTGTGTTGGAACGAAGGACCACTAAAAGGGAACTTGAGACATCAAGGAATTTTGGTTGTATCTTCTACTTTTATTCAATATAATATAGCGACATGTTTCTTCCCTATAAAATTATTCTCATTTTATTACATGACTCCTTGATCACATGTTTAAGTTTTCATTGAATCTATCATAGTTTCTTTCACTTTGGTTGGTTTGTTTCATTGCAGATATGGTTTCACAAGAGCACCAGAGTGAAGTGGGAACAACAAATATACAAGGAAGTGATCTCAAATGTAAGTCATCAATTCCTTGTTTGACACTTAGATCAATGATTGTAACTTAGGGAAAGCGTCATGTCCTGTCATGTTTTGTTCTAGATCTAGGTGGATCTAGGAAGATTAGTTTATGTCCGCATTTACCGATTTATCCTATAACATCTTTGTTCTTTCTCGTTCTTGTAAATACATGAGAATGTGACTGAGTAAACGATTATCACCTTTTTTACTTGTAAAGGTTATACAAAAAAAGGAACCCCTTGGAGTCTCCTTTAAGCTCTTTTCAGACTATCTAAACATGAAAATATTTCCAAGTGATATTTCTTCCTTTCACACTCATTAAAATGTTTGAATGGGCATCTTTCGAGTGGTATTTTATCTCTTTTTCGGCCTCATGAGACTAAAATTACGAAAAAGGATAACCCTGGAGTCGCCTTGAATTTATTTTCAGACTCTCTAAACATGAAAAACCACCAAGTTTTCCTTCTCTGGACTTGCTAAACTACACATTGAAGGACTCATATGGGACCAAACCCTTATTTATTCTAGTTCGTTAAAAAAAGGAAGAGGGAATTACTGAAGGTGAGTTATATCGAGCATGTTTTACCCTCCTCGAGCTCGTTAAATGAAAAAGAGGTACTCATCTATCTGGGTGGGGGAAAAATTGAAGGAAGTGGGTCAAGTTTTTTACAATCCTTTATGGCATCTTTTGTCACCCTTTAACATGGCCCCTGTTTGTGTCTCATCTTATAGTTGGGTAATATATTTGTCTTTGAGTCATACCAATTCCATGTTTCTCCATAATTTTTCGTCCAGTCGAAGAGTTCTCTTATTTTCTTCACATTACATTCTTGGTACTCGTCAAGTCAATGTTGCCAAGTTAGTTGTCGTGCCTCATCATGTTCAAGGGAAGTTTCACTTCAAACCATCCATCTGTAGTATTTCTAGTTTCCATTTCCTATGTCATTCCATACTCATTTGATTCACCATCTTACATCACTTTCCTATATCAGTTTCATGTCAATGATGGGGGATACATCAAGGCCCTCCTTCCACGAGTCTTTTCCTATCGACTTCAACACATCATCCAGGAATTAGAATTAGAAACTAGTTAGTACCTTGGGACCTCCATGCCTCAATTTAAGGCCTCCTCTCCTCTAACAGTAGGTTTACATCATTTAAATCTAATCGGATGATTCCACGAATGTTCAACTTCATCTCATTTATTCACACTCGTTGGAATGTACTAGGGTGCCTTGGGATTCATTGACATCACTAGTGATTTCCCTCACACGTGTTAATGGTTTACCTCAATGAATGTTAAATCAAGTTGTTTCTACCATGTTTGACATCAAAACATCTGTTCACATGGCTAGATTTGTACCACATCGAGATTGGGATGAAGACCCTGGGTTGAGAATTCACTATGTTATTTAATTTTCCCAGGCTGTGAAGGAGATCATTTGAGAATGATGATATATAGACCTTCACATAGATCCACATTGTATTGGTCTGTGGATATGTTTTATCATCTTGTAGATCCATTGTGTATTTTTAGTGGCTACGATCATTTCATGTCATGGAGGTATGAATCCACTTTGTATCTTTGGTGGCTATATCCGTAATCAATATTTTTCATCGATCCATAGTGTATTGGTCGATGGTCGTGATTTGAGTCATCTCGTATTCCGAGCATAGGTGTGTCCTCCTCAGAAATGGAACATATATTAATATTGTTTGATGGTTGTTTGTAGTTTATTCTAGGTTCTCCAACTTCACGCCACTACATTGAAGAATTGTAAAGTGTTTCGGGCATCAATTTCTCTTCTGAACTCACACTTTAGGGTGCATTTTGTTACACATCAAATTTCCACACTTAGGTACCTCACCCTAAGTGTCGCAAGTGTCGTAAAAGTTTCATATTCACCTTTCTAAGTGTCGCATACACCTTGACACCATGAAATAACATATGTCACAATCCCTAATCAATCTAGAGGAGAAATATATTTTATGAAGGTCAAAATACTATGTGCACATAAATTAATTATTAATATTCATGAAAAGGAAATTAATTTAATATAAGAATCCACCTCACATTTGGTTTCCTATTTTTTAGGAGAGGTTGAGGATCTCATGGATCATTGAAATATTTCCTCCTTAAAATCCTTGAGAGATATTTCCTCCCTAAAATCCTTAAGATATATTTTCTCCCTAAATTTCTTGGAGATCCTATTTTAGTGGATCTGATGAGTGATCCTCTCCATGGTGGTTAAGCCTCCAAATCCTATATATTTAGGGTTTATCATGGAGAAAGAGGGAAAATTAGAGGTATCAAACCTATGATATTGAATGGAGAAAGCTTTGGATATTAAACTTATGATCTTGGGAACATCGTGCAAGGGTTGGACGAGGAGACCTTGGAGAGGTTGTTGCAACTACATCTATAGATTGTAACTGTCTTTTTAATGTTCTAATCAATATGACTTGGCCTATTCCCTTCAAGATTGTGTATTGTTGCATATGATTGTTGATCTTGATAGATGAATTTGATTAGTCTAATATTGTAGAGTGGAGTAGGAGTTATTTGTCCTTATGTTTTCCATTGCATTACAGGTATCGAGTGGTGCTGAAGAGTTTGGAGATCAAGCTCAGATTCGAGGCAGTGAGGATGAACCACTGAATAAGGTGCATCACACTTTATTCCTTCTCTTTCTCTTTCTTATTAGGTAATTGACTTCAAAGGTATGTTAGTGTCCATTTGTATGTTCCTGTCTTGGTATTAGGGGTCTAGAATCCAAGGGGATATTCACCTGTCCGTAGGGAAATTTTCCTATAACAATCATGATTGGAGATTTTTTTTGGCTTGAACATGGAAGACTTCTTTTGTAGTATTCTTCTTGATTCTTCTGCACTTTTGGAACATTTTTCTTCAATGGATTACATTCTTTCTTCTTAATCGAACATTTGATTACTTATGTATAAGTCTTTGGCTTCTCTTCATTATTTATTTCTGGTACTTCAACTGATGATGTGTATGCTTCTGTCTCTTCAACGTTCTATATGAGCTTGATGACTTTAACTCTTAGTGTGACAACTTCTTCTTCAATTTTCTCAACCTTTTCTTCTTTATTCATCATTTGAGACTTCATGATTTCTTATGTTCTCTTTGCTTCTTCAAGTTGGATCTTCAACATAATTATTTCCTTTTTCAATTATTCTTTCTTCTTGACCAAAGTATTCCTCAAGCTCATTTAAACCATTTGTTCTTTCCTTGATACGATTTGTTAGTATATTTTCTCTCTTTTCTTATTATTCCTTTAGTGCTACTATGTTGGCTTCCAAACTGTTGGCACAGGGCCAAACCCGAGGTTCAATGCTTCAACAACACACCAACAAAACGCTAACTACCAGCCCTTTCCACAACACCTGCGAAGCAGATGAAGTCTCACCAGAGGTAGAGGCAGGGGTGGTTGCAGGAATCTAGTGTCTGCAACCTTAGCTGGGACACAGTTATGTGATTATAATACTCTAACAAAGCACTTAGCATTTGTCATTCATTAGTACTTAACCTTTTTCTACAACGCAGATAAACCCTAATTAAAACACAACGCAGTAGTCAACATGATTCAACACATTCAAGCACTATGCACATCAACATAGATCAGATCTAGCATCTTATTCACATCATTAGGTACTAATCTATCATATTCATCTAAGCATACATCATTGCACTAAGTATTAATAATATGAACCATAAAACAACCATAATTCACAAAGCAATCATAACACATGATATGCATGATTCAACCCTAGCCTAGGGCTATGTCCACCAACTCTTATTCTCTTTATTGTCTTCTGTCAATATTCTACATGCACAGATCCACAAGCTCCTACTCCGCATAGGATAGGAGATCTGCATGCACCTCGCCAGATCCTCATTTCCTGAGATAGCTTATAGAAAAAATCCTTTACACAATCTCTTACATTCACTTGCACTTATCCTTGCAAGTCTCACATAGTATGCACAAAGCATGTACAACTATCACTTGGACTTAGCACATTGGCATTCACTTGCCCTTAGCACCTAGCATCACACCACTTATTTACATCACCTAGATTTCTATTTATACATTACAAAAGGGCCTAAACATGGGTAAACCCATGGATTGACATCTCCATACCCATTACATAAGCCCTAATCCCAAAAATCCCTAAAAGGGGTTGAGATCCTGCGACCTTTGCTTCGACTTGCGCTCCACCTTCACTAGCCCGTCAAAGTCCCAAAATAGGTCAAATCTAACCAAGGATCTCCAAAACTTGGTCAAGGGCCAACAGGCCCCCAATAGACCCAGGGTTCAATGCTTCAACAATGCACCAACAAAACCCTAACTACCGACCCTTTCGGAAACACCTACTAAGCAGATGAAGTCTCACCCAAGGTAGAGGCATGGGTGGTTGTATGACTTCGTTGTCTGCAAACTTAGCTGGGACACATATATGTGATTATAATACTCTAACAAAGAAATTATCATTTTTCATTCATTAGTACTTAACCTTTGTCTACAACGCATATAAACCCTAATTACTGCGTAGCGCAGTATTCAACAAGATTCAACACATTCAAGCACTAAGCACATCAACATAGATCAGATCTAGCATATTATTCACATCATTAGGCACTAAGCTATCATATTCATCTAAGAATACCTCATTGCACTAAGTATTAATCGTATGAACCATAAAACAACCATAATTCACAAAGAAACCACAACACATGATATACGTGGTTCAGCCCCATCTTGGGGCTATGTCCACCAACTCTTCTTCTCTTTATCATATTCTGTCAATCTTCTACATGCACAGAGCCACAAGGTCCTCCTCCGCATAGGACAAGAGATCTGCATGCACCTCGCCAGATCCTCCTTCTCCAAGATAGGTTACAACACAAAGCCTTTACGCAATCTCTTACAGTCACTTTCACTTAGCCTTGCAAGTCTCACAGAGTATGCACAAAGCATATACAACTATCACTTGCACTTAGCACATTGGCCTTCACTTTCCCTAATTAGCACCTAGTATCACACCACTTATTTACATCGCCTAGCTTTCTATTTATACATTACAATAGGGCCTAAACATGTGTAAACCCATGGGCCGACATCCCCATACCCGTTACATAACCCCTAATCCAAAAAATTCCTAAAAGGGGCCGAGATCCGACGATCTTTGCTTCAACTTGCGCTCTGCCTTCAGCATCCTTTCGAAGTCCCAAAATAGGTCAAACTTGACCAAGGATCTCCAAAACTTGGTCAAGGTCCAACACAAACACTGCTTTTGTCTTTCAATATTTTCTTTGATATTTCTATATTATTATAGTTGAGCTCTTAAATTATCAATGACCTATTGGGATTCTTCAAATATTTGAACAATTTCCTTTTGCTTCATCAATTCTTTCTTGAGTGACATATTTTCTTCTCTTTCTTTATGTATTTATTCTAAATCACTGGTCAATTCTACTTCTATTTCATTTGGATCTTCAATCTTATCACTTTCAATTTCAAATAAAGGAATTCAAATTTAAGATGTCCACACTTTTCACATTTAAAGAAAAATAACTCATACATGTTGATTCCGTACTCTTCTTCTTCTGAATCTGTTTCACACGATGAGAATATTTCTTCTTGTTTTGCATATTCATCTTCATTTTCATTTTATGATTTTGTGATGGGTGAAGAAGAGATATCATGTAGCTTATCCCAAAGTTATTTAGCTGATGAACATTTACCCACTTTTTCCTTAGTTGAATCACATAGGCCTTCCCAGATGAAATCCATTGCAATTTTGTTGTTCATTTTCTATTCTCTTTTGGATACATTATTTGATTTCTTTGTAGCATTGTATCCTATCACCACTGATTTCCAAATATCACATCCTTGTGCCTCTAAAAAGGTTCTTTCTTTTGTGCTCGAAATCTCAAAATTTAGACTACTCTGATCATTAAACATTGGTACTCCTTTCTCAATAGATTCCATGATCTCCTTCCAATGTTTAAACTATTTCTTGAAGGAACCCTCTATGATTCCAATTGTTGGATTACTGAGAGGGGGGATGAATTAGTCATGAGAAATTTATACACTTTTAACCACAATTTATATTTCTTTAAATTATTCGATAATGTTCATTAGTTCATCATTAATATGCTATGGTATCATATAACATTAACATCCATCGGGGCATAATAAAAAATAATAGACACATCCACACAATGCAAAGTACACCTATATTTTACGTGGAAACCCAATGCAGGAGAAAACCACATAATTGTGTTCTTATATGTCTTTAATAATTACATTCAAGGAAGCACCAACTTCCAATTCTATGGATCCAACCAGAAGGAGGCTCTAACCCCCTCTGTTCTCTAACTCCAAATGAAATGTGGCTACAACCACCAAATTCTTTGGCTCTAACTAGATGGTTTCTTCAATCTCCTAATTCTCAAGCTCCATCATAAAGGAAGCTCTAACTCCCTAGTTCTCTAGCTCCAACCACCTATCATTTCCCCATCCCGCCACCCTGAAATATAAGTGCAAAATGTAGACAACCTGTCACTGTCATTGTCACTCTATCATTATCACTCAATCAACCAATGTCACTATCACTTTGTCACTGCCAACCTGTACCAACAACCTATACCAACAACCTGTAACAACATGTACCAAGAAACCTATAACAACAACTTGTAACAACCTATAACAAGAAAGGTGTACCAACAACCTATAACAACACATGCACCAACACTTTGTAACCAACTACATGTGTCAATAATCTGTCACAATAATCTCATCAACCAATCATGTACATCAACAACTAGCACAACCTACACCGTCACAAGTGCATCAACCATGCACATCATAACATGTCACAACCATCACCAATACCAATATCTCTATGCCACTTCAACCATAAACCATGTGCCAATATCACTACAAATATGTCCAACAATATTACCAACAAGTTCCTCTAATAATGTACCAAGCGTGTACAAATCATGTATCAATAACAAGCCAAACTATGCCACATCAAGATGTACCGACATCACCATACAATACACCTCATGTATATGGAAACTCATCAAGTAAGCTTCTCATCCATGAACTTAACATATACCTCAACCATATACTAAAACATACATCAAGACAATCAACAAGAGTCCTGTAGAAATACATCAAAAATTTATAATCCACATACCATAAACCCTTACATAAAACCATGTGTCAAACCTCACTGTTATGTATCCTCAAGCACGTACTATGTCATGACCAAATGTAACCATCAAAACATAAATATAAATATATATGTAACTCTATAACATACATGGTGTATGTGATCACAAACCTGCAGACCTTCCTCAACTTTAACAACAAGAGACTAGCATTTTCATCAAACTTTACCTTAGTCTCACATAACTAGTTTTTGATTAGTCAACAACCCTAACTTGTAACACCCATAAATATGTACATGTAATGAATAAATGTATGAAAATGATACCAAATTTTCTTCATTTTCTTCTCTGGAGTTCCTATAGGTTTCACTGCTTGGAACCTCCCAACAAAGGAATTATAGAAAAAATGGAAGACCTTGTTGAATTGTGGATTATTGTAGAGAACGAACTTGTTGAGCATGCCACATGTGCAATAGTTTCTATATGGATTTGAACATGGTAGACAACATACTACAAACATTAATATAACCAATTCATTTTGTCTCACTGAATTTGGATTTGTTATGAATAAGTTATGATGTTTGTACCTGAAACACTTGTTTTAGACTAGTTTCAGGACCAACCACAAACCCTCTCTTCCAAATAGTGTAACTACCAACCTACAAATATCCACAAGCTGAAAAATTTATCAAGTTTACTTGGATATTTATTCTGAACATCCTCCATATTTATCTATCCAAATCATTCTATAAACAAATTTATTGCGAAAATGGTGAGATGACCTGTAAATAACATACCTTAGAAAGCATCATCAAAATACTTTATCCTCCCTTGAATTTTCGGCCTTCTTTACTTCACCTTCCATCTGAAATTATGCTTAGATATCCTTTGGTTACCTTAGTCACTTGTAGATATTCAATATGATCAATAGGTGTTGATGGGAAACCCTTTCTCTCTTATTTATACTCTCCAAGTAGCTTCCTCTAGAAGTATCCACTTAACCACATTGTCCACTTAGCCACTTTGTCCACTTAACCACTTTGTTCACTTAACTACTTTTTCCACTTAACCACTTTGTCCACTCAGCCACTTTTTCCACTTAGCCACTTTGTCAACTTAATTTAATCGCTTCTAGTTGAAACTAATTTATTTTTAAATATTTTCTTAATGCAATCACTTAACCCATGATTAACTCCTAGCTACACCCATTTGACTAGTCAACTTCTTCTAGGATCTTCTAGAATATTTTCAACTTATTTGACCTTCTAGGGCTTCTAGAAAACTCATGAGGGTTCTCCAACTTCACAAGGCCATCAAATAATTCAGCCAGGGTGCGAGTTCCAGAAAGAGAAAAGTTGTACTGCTTTTAAACTGAATAAATATTTCCAATTATCTCCTTATAAGATAAGCCACTTATTAGATAACACCATAACTTTCTAATCGTGAGAAGTTATGCGACGTTCCACATATCACCAAAAATGGAATGAAATGTACTATCCATCTAAATAAGTCTAACCTACAAATATATTGATATTCATGCCTTTATTCCTTAAGCAAAATAGGGTCCCTTACCAATACCTTTGTGCTACTAGACTTATCCAAGGGTTGAAATCAATCTCTAAGGGTTGAACTCAATCTACAATATCATTCTCCAAAGGATGACATCAATGACAACCAACTATCGATCAATCTAAACCAACTATCCCACAAAGGGATGCAGAATGTGGGATCCTACTTCCCACAATATTATCAAGAAAAGAGATGCAATGTTTGATGAATATCCTTTTATAAAATAAAACATAGTAAAAGATGAAAGGTTCAAAGCATGACTGGTATCATAAGGGTATTTAGAAGGTATTGATTTCCATGAAAATATCTCACGAGTTGTTAAAATCTTGTTTCTATTCATGTTGTGTTAGCACTAGTTTTGTTACTTGATGTTGAGTTCGTACAACTAGATGTTAAAATTGTTTTACATGGAGTTTTTTGGAAAAGGGGATGTAGATGGAACAACCAGAAAGGTTAGTTCATAATCACAAAAAAATCTTTGTTTGCAAACTCATGAATCATTATATGACTTGAAGCATGCTAGGTAATGGTACAAGATGTTTGATTCCTTCATGGTGAGTGTTGGCACATGGGAAGACCCAAGGTTCAACACTTCAACAACGCACCAACAAAACCCTAACTATCGGCCCTTTAGGCAACACCTATGAAGCAGATGAAGTCTCACCCGAGGTAGAGGCAAGGGTGGTTGGAAGACTCAAGTGTCTGCAACCTAGCTGGGACACATATATGCGATTACACTACTTAACAAAGAACTTAGCAGTTAACATTCATCACTAACTAACCCTTATTCACATCGCAGATCCAAACCCTAATTACAGAACAACGTAGTATTCTACCAGATCTAACACATCTAAGCAATTAGCATATGGAAAGATATTAGATATAGAATTCATTCACATTACTAAGAACTAAGCTATCATACCAGATGAATCATACTTAAGATATTGACACTAAGCATAAATCACATCACTAACATACAACCATAATGCACAAAGAAACTATAACACAGGATATACATGGTTCACCCCAGTGTGAGGCTACATCCACCAACTCTTCATCTTCCTTATTATCTTCTGTCAATATCCTTACATGCACAAAGCCTCAAAACCCACTCCACATAGGATAGGAGATCTACATGCACCTTGCCAGATCCTCCTTCCCCAATCTAGGTCTAAGAAAAAAGGCTTCTTATTTCCTATACATAAGCTTCTTACAATCACTTGCACTTAGCTCTGCAAGTCCTTAACACATAGCATGCACCAAGCATCCGCAACTATTCGCGCTTAGCACATTGGCCTCTTCCTACATCACCTAGATATCTATTTATACATTACAAAATGGGCCCAAACATGGGTAAACCCATGGGCCGACATCCCATACCCGTTACATAAACCATAATACCAAAACTTCCCTAAAAAGGAGACAATATCTCGCGATCTCCTCTTTGACTTGCGCTCCACCTTCTACCATCCTTTCAAAGTCCCAAAAGAGGTCAAAAGTGACCAAGGATATTCAAAACTTGGTCAAGGTCCAATAGGCCCCCAATCCTCACCTGTGACTCGTCTCGAGTCACTCTGGTCTGGGTAACTCTGCCTCAAAAGCCTCGACCTTGGCTCGAGCTGCTTCAACCTTTTGTTGCACCAAGGCCTCCTTCTCGGCGAACTCTTGAATAACTACCTCGTTCACAGGTCCTTCTATGCGTTGTTCTACCGAAATGAATACTTGTTCTAGCTCTACCCCTCGACCTTCAATCTCCTAAAAGAGTAGGCAAGATGCATCCTGGACTGGTTGGAGCTTCTGAGACACTTCCATGACTTTGCTTTGTATGGCATGGACGTGTTTCTGATTCATGCGCTATTCTTGGGATCTTTTCATCTTCTCAACTGTTGATAGAAGTTTCAACGGTTCTTGTACTGTTGTTGCTTGATGCTTTTCTTCCTGGAGTTGTGATTCCAATGTCTTCAGTTCAGGGTCATCGGTAAGGCACTCATAAGTCTACGCACTGTGATAACTTATTTGTTTACATTCCACGGCTAATGCTTTGATCCTTTCAAATGCACTCTGGGCATTTGCTTCTCTCTAGTCTCACACTTCCTACAGAGTGCTTGGTGTTGGAGCCGCCCTTGTTTTTTCACCTTGCACAATTTTCGACGTTTGATACTTGACATTTAAAGTTGTTCTTCTTTTCCTTCCAAAATCATAAGACTCTTAAATCTGGTCATTTGAATAACAATGCTTTTTTCACTTTCAAAAGAAAAGATCCATTTTCCGCCAATATGTTTGCCTTTTTTGTTTTGTTTTTGGAATGTCGCAAGTCGGATATCGCGAGTCGGACACTTTGGTTTTTTGATTCACAAGTCCCGAATCGCGAGAATGAGAACTCGGTTCTAATTTTCGTCCAAGACATTGACTACGGTAAAAACTTTAACCCTTGATTAGACATCGTCGGGGTTTCGCGCCTCGGCATTCGTCGAGCCTAAATTTCTGTTTTCACAACCCCGAGAGCTGAAAACATGATAAACCTTTTCCAATAACCTTAGCCAAGAACCAATGGTTAAAAAAAACTAATCACGATTAAAACTTGGTTCTCGGTACATTACCACTCGGCATTTTCTTTCACGAAGTTTAGGTGTCCAAAACTCCGATTCGTGAAGTTGTGACATAATGATATCGAGATTAATGAATCGCCTAATCTAGCGTTTCCTTCTCTTGATTCGAGCCTTCATTATCACCACATCGCGATATCGCGACTCGGCGTATCATTCTCCTAAAAGTTTGTCTTCGAATTCCCGAATCACGATATAACGATTAAAGTTAATCATATCATTAAGGATCCACCAAATCGCGATTACCATTGATTACGTTAAAATCGGCCCTCACAGTCTCGCGAGTTTACGAGTCAAAATACGAAAGCGAAATTCACGATGCAACGAAAGGCGAGGAAGTTTTTCAAGTTATTAAGATTTGTATTTTTAAAATTAAATGAAATATGCCCACGCTTCAAGGTTGGCACACCTCCCGAGGTATTTATTTATTTTCTCTCCATTACCCGAGTACCTGTCAAGCCGCCCAATATTCATGACAATTAATGAGAATTTAGGGTAAATCCACGAAGAAAATAAGATCGGATTTTTCAATAAATTTGGTTTTATTCGTGATTTGACAGACTTACGTCTAAAGGTACATGATTTTCAAATATATACAAGATTTCGTTTTATTTTTTAAACATTTCTTATTAATGCGTAAAGCTCGCCTTTTCCTGAAGATACTCATTTCCGCATGTATACACAGGTCTACTGCAGAAGAGCAAAACAGCAAGCTTCAGCTATGGCACCGAGGAGAGCAGCAAAAGCAAACGTCGAGGTTGCGGCACAGGGTCCGGATAACGTCTCAGATACTTCGCCTCGGACGAGTGGCTCAGTATCCACCTGGTCATCTATTTCAAACATTCTGAAAGCCGGGATGGAAAACTGTTCAGATTCTGATGACGATAACCTTGATGTTGTGAAAGACGACATGAATACTAAGTAAAAGACAATTGTTCAGTCGGGGAGGCACCTGGTCGCAACCAGACCTCGGTTGCTCCCATACTACGACATGATCCGATGGGCATTGGATCACATCGACCTGCCTACCAGAACTATCGTCAATGACCGACAGGCCATGATCGAGACTTTTAGGCCTGAGCATATCCAGGCTATGTATAAGCTCCCAACAAATTTTGAATATACATATGGCCAAGAATTCCTGGCGGAATTCAAAGAGAAAGAGTGCAAAGAATTTGACAGAACCCTGCCAGGCTTGATTAAAGATTGGGTGTCACGTTCCGCGGCATTCAGAGCAAATGACAAGGGTGTGTATTCAATTTCTTCGTTGGAGCCCAATTTTTTATATGTGGCGATGATGACCTGTCGAATTTTCGGATGGGAGGATACCGCACATTTTTACATCCAGTGGGTACCTCTCATCCATCGGGTAGCAGAAGGTTCCTCATTCAATTGGGCAAAAATGCTCTCTGATAGTTTGTTCAACAGGATCACCGAGTACCAGGAGAAAAAGGCAGCCGGGAAACCAGTCGGATTCTACATGTCCGCGTATATCATGGACGCAATATGCTACCTGACGCCTTTTCCTTTGATGAAGTGGGCTTGGAGTCTGACCCATGAGAAGACTGTTCATGAGAACCACGATAAGCTGTGGGAAAATAACGTGAACAAGTTTATTTATGAGATTTTTAACTGGGTAATGGTGCCCCTGCACGTCACCATTTTTGGTCTTTTGCCACCCCGCATCTCGGATAGCATTACAAGGAATCTGAGCCATATTGCAGACTGGTACGTAGAGGAAGAATTCTCTTATTTAAGAGTGTTCGGAGCTACTGTTCCTCCTTCGTCACTACCGCTATTCATTCCTGACAAGCTAGCCTGTCGCGAAATTGCTCGGCAAACGGTGATCGACGGAGTGAGCAAAGAACTCAAGGCGTCGGCCAAGAAGGTATGGCCATCTTTCCCTATTCGGATAAATTCATATTCATTATTAGATTTCAGACACGCTAAGGCCGAGGCTGCAGCCTTGGAAGATTTGAACCTATCCTACATTGAGTACAAGAAGCATGATCCTTAGGGGATCGTAAGCACTCATCTGGGACATTGTGGATTAAAAAGGATCGAACATGAATGTTTGCCCTCGGATGATGTTTTCCGAGCGACGATGTCCTATTCGGAGGTGCAATTTAGAATCGGATCTCTGGCACCCGAAGACAGGGCTTCTGTCCTAAAATTTTAGGGACATAGGAGAAGATCCCTTCCCGTTGTGTTGGGAGGTTTGGGACTTTCTAAAGATAAAGAAAAGGAGGCCGGAAGTTCTGCAGGGTAGACCTCTAATCCCGAAAGACGTCAGGAACAGAATCCCAAACAAGGAAAAAGTCCTGAGCAAGAGAAGAGTCCTGAGCAGGGGAAGAACACAGAAAAGAAAAAGAGTCCTGTGCGGGAGAACAATCCCGAAACAGATAAAGAGGATACTGATCCTCCCAAGGAGCATAGTCCGAAGGTGGAAATAAAAGATACAGACCCACCAGAAACTCAGAATCCAGAGACGGAAATAAAGACCTCTGATCCCCCGAAAGAGCAAGATCCACTCACCACACCAGCGAAGGCACCAAAGCAGATCGGACAACCCATCACCTCTGTCACACCCTTGCAGTCAGCACAGGGAGGCATTAACGAGGGATGGATTTTCGGGGAAGAACTAAGACCTATAAGGGCAGAGGAACTCCCTCCTAATGATTTCTTCTTTGACAAA
>ML796014.1:192470-229572 GCA_009831015.1 Picea engelmannii | reverse complement strand
AGGCAAATTTTGTATAAAGACATCACAAAAAGAAGAGATACGGGCTGGACTTTTTTGGGAACTAACTGTAAGAGAGTTTTTACATCAAAGGAGTTAATACAAGCAATCTGAAGATTCTCGATTCTGTCACGACTGTGTTGCAAGTTTGTTTCGTCATGTTCTTTGTTTCTTTTCAGTTTGCTCTACATAATTGATGTGTATCACTGCAATTTAGTACGACCACTACTATGGTGAAAGGTTTGCATCTTTTCCTGTAATTTTCTCTTGTCTTTCCTCTGCACCAGCTATTAGCAGGTGTAAGACCAATTTACACTTACAGAATTTTATGTTTATTTACACTAGGTCAATTATGTCTATGTTAACTGTTTCTTCTGTATATACGTGAGTTTTCCACCGACAGGAACTTCGCGTCATATACAGCTTAATGTTTTCTCCCATCTCACGCTATTTTATCGGAAACAACACAGTTACAGGAAAGGGCCTTCAATTTGCATCATTATTTCGTTCTTTCATGTAAAAAATTCCTCTTTAGTTCGTCCTAATTAGAACAGAAAAATTATCTCTTTAAAAAACCATTTCCATACTGGAACTCTTACTCAATGACTGTCCCTGTAGCAACTCAACCCAATATTCAACCCGGATTATCTAGCCAAATACATATCGCTTCAAATCTCTTAGACACAATCCTTAAAACCGAAAACACCCGGGACGAATTGGAACAATCGTGGGCAGCCATTGAGCGTGACATAACTGCTCAAGAGCAGTTGGAAGCTAGATGACGAGAACGTAGAAATATGCTCTAGTTTCTCTTACCGAAGGTTAGTATAATCCTGTATCAACCTTTTGTATACTTTCAGATGCCTTGACACTGTACTTTAAGCCTTAGTACAGACTCAGGAACAACACTTGGCACTGTTTGTAGCTCTAGTTCTGTGATCCTTTTTTGAAGTTGCTAAATGGTTTCTGAAATCTTCTCCACTTGAATATCCATCAGGTCTTCCTCCATATGCTCCAATCCTGTCACAGAGTGAAGTGCTCTATTTACTATTTCTTTAACTCTGACCTGCTCCATGAGCAACTGTTATTTCTCATGATGTGCAACTCGACGTTATTCTATGATTTCCTCGTGTGCCTTCTTTAGGGACACTATGGCCCGTTCTTTCTCTTCCTGCATGCAATGAAGGCAAGATTTGGTCACATCAACTATTCTGTGGAGTTGGGAAGGCTCATCTCCCAACTCTGGTTCCTATGGTGGCAGGGGCATAGTGGACACTACGCAGCTGGAGTGAAGGGATTGTTGTACACCTCTTAGCTCTGTCTCAATTCTATCATACATGGATTCTTGTTTGGATTTCATTCTCTACAAAATATCTTTTGAGGCATATGATATAGCTACGATAATGAAGTCGAAGTCATCGACCGTGAGCACAGTCTGCAGCTTCGGCTTACTCGCTTTGGACTTCTTCCGTGATGTAGGTTTCATGTGGGAAAACTTTGTTTTCTTGGGTGTCTCTTCCTCTTCAAGGGGGTTCCTAGGTGGTGTTACTTCTCCCTGCTTCTGCTTATCTTATTCCCCTTATTTCTCTTCTTTTTCCACTTGGTCATCTCCTCCTTTGCTAGGTGAATCCAATGCGGTCTCTTCTGATGTGTTGTGTATTTCATGTACATATTCCTTATTTTTCTTCCTACTGTTGTTGGGTGCATAATACTCTTTGCGAGTAACCACCAGACTTCCAATAAGGTTGGGGTCGGATAGTTTTTCCTAGTTGACTCGTATAAGGAACTCTATGGGCCATTCCTTATTGATTTCTTTCAGGTCCTCCTCTGTGAGCTTTTAGTAGGACTGAAGCTCTTCTTTACTTTCGTCTGCACACGCAGTAATATAAATAAAATTCCTATCTGTGTGGAACTTCATAAGGGGCCTGAACCTGTCCAAGGTGTTCGACGTCATACAAGGGAAAGACTCAATAGCCCTCTTCAGCTGAAGGTAGTAGGTATGGAATATTGCATTTGACTTCCATTATTTCCCCATATCACTCAAATACTAGAGTGTGGTGAACTTCAGAGATAATGGCTTGAATGGCTCAATGTCAAGGAAGGTCGCACCTTTCGACATCTCCCAATCAATGAATGTGATGAGGATCAGTAGCCAGCTAAAATGGAACTCATAACCATGATCCTTAGCTTCATGACAATCCATTTCTAAATAATTGACTAGGTAACTGGCCCAGTTCATCTGTAGTCCTTCCACACATTTTCTTGCGAGGCCAATGATAAATATTGTGACCTACGTGGCTCTGTTCTTTCAGAATATCCTACCAACAATCAACTAGCAAGCAAGGAACATTGCGCCATTCTAAATTGGAGGCTACCTTGTAGCCTCGCGTCCCTTTCTTTACATCGTTGTAGGTGTCTTTAATCTTTTGTGCCAGGGCGTGGTCTGCAGCCTTTCCTGGATAAAATTCTTGCGGGTCTGGTCCCTGCATGCTTAATCCAGTGATCCTATGGATCAACATTGGATCAATGGTGATGCGTCTATATAACCATAGATATCCTCCATGGAAGAACGAAAGCAGGAGCTTAATGCATGCGTTAACCTCCTGATGCCTTCCAAAATGTGGTATCTTCATCACATTCAAGACAATATACCTCGCAATGTCCATAATCCATGGCTGGGGGATGATCTTTGACTTCTTCTCCTTGATCTTGGTCAAATATTTGCATGGTGAGAGCATTCCATAGCTCTTGCGGTCTCCTAGGTTATAGTCATTGATCTTCAAGGTCAGAATCCTCTCCAACTGCGATTTGACTGCTTGTATTCCCTTCGGGAGATATGCAGTGATGACTGTGTAGTCGAAGTCCGTTGGGACACTTTCACGACTAACCAAACTGACTAGGGGTGGGATGTAGTCGGGTAGGATGGATGGAATTAGCTTCAATTCGCCAAGTCATCACGATTCTTGGTTCTTTTCTCAGTCGCAGCTCGGGATGGTCCAAATTCATGATCATTCGACAGGGAGGCTTGCACTCCTCGCATCGATGAGGCTTTGATGCCTGTGGAAATCAACTTCTTAGCCATGAGGTCTATTAGAATATATTTGACAAATTTTTCTATTGCGCTAATTTCATCTGACATGCACACTCGAGATCTGATATCTCAGGTCGGTGAACAATACTCAATGTAACAAAATGGATGGCGAGGTCTCAATGATCATTGCGCAAAATCAACTAATTCTTTGCGAGCTCGGATAATCACAATTGGAAAAAGTGTTCTCGGTGAAATTCGCGATGGGATAAATAGATATTGTCATAATGGTTTCTTTCAACGGACCACAAATCCTTATTCAATGCAATTCTATCTATTATGGCATAGTCACAATGGTCCAATGGAGAACTTTCGGGCCATAATTGCTTTCCTAACCGTTTGGGAGCATCGATCGAATGGTTATAATTATTCCAATGGTCATATTGCTCCACCATGGCGAAGTGACATTCTGTTTTGTATTGATATTCTGACCAAGTTCAAATTCTAGAAACCTTTCTTCTGCGAAGTATTCTCTGGAACTTCTTGCAATTTTTCTAACTTAACTTTCTTCTTGCTAAGCTTTCTGGCTTTCTTTCCTTGGATCTAAATCATTGGTTTCTCTTTACATTATCGTTCTTCTCTCCTCTTGGCATGATAACTTCACACTGTGGAGGTTCTTTCATAGGGTTTAAGGGTAATACTTATTTTATGTCTGGGGTAGGTTCTCTACTCTCTTGTACAGATAGGTGTCTCCAGTCTTCCTGTGTCCTTTCAACTTTGACATCCATATCTTTGGTCATTAGTAGCTTCAACTGGTTCTCTTGTTATTCTAGTAATTTCGTTATTCTCCTAGCCATGAAATCTCTTAGTTCTTTCTTTTTATTTTCTAGATCCTCCTCCTCTTACTTCATTCATATTTGATCTTTCTTAATCCGAGTTTTTCCTAGAAAAATAGAAAATGGGGTGTTGTTCTCAACAAACTTCACGATATCGGTAAGTTCAAAACTCTCATTGATCATCTAAAGTTAGTCGATATAGAAAATAACAATGGCACTTTCACCTGGTCCAATCGTAGATTGGGCAATCAACACATTGCATGTCGACTGGACCCCTTCCTGGTCACTGAGGAACTAATGGAGACAGGCTCTTGTCTGGAAAGCCTTATTCTACCAAAAGCCGATTCAGACCACTGGCCTCTTGCTCTCAATATAGACACAGGAGAGATACCCAAGTAGAATCCCTTTCGCTTCGAAAAATTCTAGTTCTCACACCTAGATTTTCAGCAGCTAGCCAAATCCTGATGGGCACAGGCGGAAATAGACCATGGTTCAAGTATGTACAAATTCCAGTAGTGCCTCAAAAACTTTAAGCAGTTGTTGAAACAATGGAACAAGAACAACTTTGTAAATATACTTCAAAGCATACAGAATATAGAAAGCAAGTTGGCGGAGATCCAAAAAACCTTCATTTCCAGATCCAGAACCCCCGAACTAATGAAAGAGGAGGAGAAGCTCCAGGAACAATTAGAAGAGAGAAGAAAGCAAGAGGAAATTCTATGGAAGCAAAAATCCATAGTACAATGGCTCAAGGAAGGGGAAAAGAATACAAAATTCTTCCATAGAGCTATGATGCACCGGCTCCACGTCAACATAATCACTCACTTAGAGGACAGTCAGGGCAACCCAGTCAGAGAACACTCTAAAATTGAGGCTGAGTTGATCAACTACTACCGGGACCTTCTAACGGAAACCAAGGAGGAAAGAATGGCAGCCATACAAAGAGTCACCAGACACATACCCTCGTTGGTAACCTCCGAGCAAAACACTGCATTAACATGGCCCATTACCCAAGAGGAAGTGGATCAAGCAGTAAAAACCATGCCTCCCGGAAAGGCCCAAGGCCCGGATGGGTTCACTACTGATTTTTTCCACCACTGCTGGGACCTGGTTAGAAAAGAAGTATGGGAAGTAGTAGAGGAATCGAGAGCATCAGGCTTAGTCCTATCGGCTCTCAATGCCACCTTTCTCACCCTCATTCTGAAAGAATAAAGAGTCACAAACCCTAAAAAGTTCAGACCCGTAGACCTCTGCAATGTCATCTACAAAATAATAACGAAGGTAGTAGCCAATCGACTCAAACCTATTTTGACACATGTCATATCCAAGGAACATGCAGGGTACATAGAAGGAAGACAAATCATGGATAACGTCATCCTGGATCACGAGGTCATCCACTCCCTCAAGACTTCAAGGACCCCAGGTATGCTAATCAAACTTGATCTTTCAAAAGATTTTGATCGAGCTAGCTGGAAATACCTTAGAGATATCTTAGAATCTTTTGGTCTCGATCAGTGTTGGGTAAATTGGATCTTAAATCTCACCTCCTCAGCCTTCTTCTCCATCCTAGTAAATAGCATCTCGTCCAAACCATTTTCACCTTCTAGGGGCATCAGACAGAGGGACCCCCTCTCACCCTTCTTGTTTGTACTTATGGCGGAAGGCCTGGGAAGGTATATCAAGGCAACAGTCATCGATGGCTCCCTCAAAGGCCTGCCACTACACAACATTCAACCATCGCCCTCTCATAGTCAGTTTGTTGATGACACCCTCCTTCTGAACTCCCCCACAGTTCAGGAGGCCAACAAGCTCAACTCCATCCTCTCTGACTTTACTAAAGCCTCAAGCACGTCCCTCAACTTTGACAAATCCAAACTCTACTTCTTTAATACACCGACTTTTGTTCAACTTCATATTTCCAGACTTCTAGGAATACCCAGGAGCTCCCTTCTGTCCAATTATCTAGGCATTCCCCTAACAGGGGCGGCTGACAGATCCATTTCCTGGGATAGCCTTCTCCTTTCCATCTCCAATAGGCTAAGCAATTAGACCTTTATACCCCTCAATATTGCCTCTCGGCTGGTCCTCCTCAAGTTCGTTTTCCAGGCCCTACCTACCTATCTCTTCACCACCCCGACTGCTCCTAAACAAGTTATTAGAGCCATCAGAAACCTTCAGCGAAACTTCCTCAGGCATGGTCACCAACCCAACAAGAAATGGGCTCTAGTAAACTAGGACAGACTTTGCACACCAAAAATCCAAGGAGGATTGGGACTTTGGGATCCAGGGAAGCTCAATCAAGTAATGGGAGCCAAAATCTGGTGGCGATGGCTAAAAACTCCAACAGCTGCCTGGGCACAAATGTGGAAACAAAAGTATGCCCCCCTCACACCAGATAATCATCTAATCAGGCACGATAACCAAATTCAAGGTTCCAATATCTGGAACACAGCATGGAAAAATCGCACATTGGTCCAGAACCATGCCTTTTGGGAGGTCCGAGATGGAGAAAGTGCCATGTTCTGGCAAGACTCATGGTAGCAATTCAAACCCCTGAATGAAATGGAGGAGCTATCCAAACTCAAAAGAGCTTTCAATCAGCACACATCCCTAAGGGTTAAGGACCTTTGGAAACCTCAAGAACAACAACATCTATGGCGCCAATGGAAAATCTCTAATCAAGATCTCGGAGTTCCAGAAAATCTCAATTTGCAGAGATGGCAATTTCAAGCCAACCGCCGGAAAATACCCAAACGATAAGGGTCGGACATCCTGAGATGGGGGTATTTCACAGCTGGCACTTTCATAATAAAAGAAGCTTACTTCCTACAGGGCAATCACCAAGGAAAAAACAAGGAGCCCATATGGAGCAAAGTCTGGAACCCCACTCTCTGGCCTAAGGTTTCCACCTTCCTGTGGCTAGTGGTGCACAATCAAACCTTAACCTGGGACAACCTCAGGAAAAGATGCTTCATTGGACCATCTCTCTACATTCTCTGCTATCAACAAGAGGAAACCAAAGAACAACTCTTTAATGGATGCCACTACAGCCAACAAATCTGGGACCAAGGAGCGCAAATAATGCGCAAATCCAACCAACATCGGAGCAACATCAATGACACAATCGAGAATTGGGACCATATCACCTACAACAACCCACTTATGAATCACATCTGGCAGCTTCTACCAGGATTCATTCTCTGGCAAATTTGGAAGGAACGAAATAAGAGAATATTCCACTCCCAAGCTTCCATGCCGGAAGCCACATGGGAGAAAATCAGCTCACTAATCAAGGAAACAATCAGAAGTAAATCATGGAAAGAAGAGGAACTTAACTACAACTCAGAGGAAAATTGCATTCTTCAAAGCTAGCAGCCCATTCTAATCAATCAACCAGTACCAAGGACACACAAGCACCAATAGACTAGTCCAACCACCTGGTCCCCCCCTCCAGCACATTACATTAAAATAAATTTTGATGGAGCCTCCAAAGGAAACCCGGGAACAACAGGATATGGAGAAGTTCTTAGAAATTCAAATAGAGAGATCCTTGGTCTTGTTGCTGGCTTCCTAGGGGAAACAACCAACAATGTGGCAGAGCTAACAGGACTACTGAGGGGTCTCCAAGTAGCTATTGACAAAGATTACCACAAGATTATCTTGGAGGGGGATTCATAAGTTATCATCAAGTTAATCACCAAGATTCTTCATGGAAGCCACCCTTCAAAAATCTCACCAAGTTGGCGACTCTCTGGATTGCTAGAAGAGTTTACCCACCTCCTCCAACCCCATCTCAGCATCATACCCTCCCACGTGAAGCGAGATGCAAACAGGGTAGCAGATTTCCTAGCAAACGAAGCAGTCGAAATGGGAGCCGAACACTTCTGTTGGGACGCCCACATCTCAGAAGACTCAGACATCTCCACTCGGTGCCAAACCTTAACCACCAGAGACCTACAACCCCCAGATGGGGTGCCACGTCGCAAACCGGAACCACACGAGATAATGCTGGGACACAGTATTAATGCATCCACCGACGACCATCCACTTAGTCATTAACCCACCATGGATCTGCGCAGCCATACCGAGCCGATGAGCCCCTTCACGCAAGTGAACTGTACTGGGAATCAGCGCACTCAGCAGCAAGCCTTAATGGCTATGGCGGTCGTGGTTTCCCTCCTCCTTATCACCATAATTGACAGAGCAGAGCGACATTCACCCATCGCAGCGTTCATTCCACCGGAGCAGTAGCAGTTCATTCCACCGGAACAGCAGTTTGAGGTCTCGTTGAAGCTCTGGAGCAGAGAAGTCCATTCGCAAGGAACCTTGGTCATCTCCAGGGTCTCCACCATGCCCAGAGAAAGAGGAAAGCCACGCAGGGGTGCCGCTTGGTACACGGCCAAATATCGACGCTAGAGACAGAAGAAGTTTGAGCAGGCGTTGGCCATGGCGTCCATCCGAAGGTGCAAGAAACCAAGAATGCCTCCAATGGAATATGTGGAAGAGATTACCTTGAAGGACGCCATGAAGAGCTATCCCAAGCTCCCTCTGTTCACAGTCCCAGACAATTGGAATCCACCCATAGAGTTTGGCTCAGACGACAAGCCTCCTCCTGCGGGCAATCCACTTGGTCCCAAAGCCAACAACCCAGAGGAGAATTTCACCACTTGTTATGTAGAAGAAGAGACCCTGTCCTGCACCCAGGGAAATAGAGACTCACCACCTGGTGCACCTATGGAGGCAGCGACCCAATTTTCCAACCGACCGACACATGCAAGTGATGATGCAACAGAGCCCATTCCCCCAGCTTCCGTCGACAGCCACTGGCAAGAACAACAACTCTTCACCGACTCGGGGTACCTCTCTCTAATCTTCAAGCTGAGGAGTCTATTGGATGACCATGTCTTTTGCCTCACCTGAATTGATCAACGGCTCGATATGCTATTCGCGACTCAGTCCAGAACTCTTCCAAAGGGGGAATGCCCAACGTGCGCGCATGCCTACGCGCTTCCAGCAGGTTGGCGACAGCACGGGGACGAGGACGAGCGTACAAGCTAAAAGGTTCAATGATGTTCTTGGTTAGGAATTTATTTTTCTGTTTCTGAACTAAGCTTCAACCCAGTTAGTTCTTAGTTATATTATAACTAGTTTATGGCATACACTTTAAACTTAATGGGTGGCAATCCTGGTTTCCTTCGGGTAGGATAGAACTCTGTTAATTTTGTTCGCTAGGAAACACATAGCACAGGATGCCCAGCTATCTCGGTTTCCTGTTTAGGCGGGACAGTTGGCATCACAAACAGTCATTGTAACTTGATTATGCTAATATAATAGGTCCTATCCTTTTTTACTTAAAAAAAAAAAAAAAAACTTCATGATATCAAATTCTTCTTCCGTCGAAGTGCCATGAGAACTCATAGATGTCTGGGTAATTCTTCCACATAGGGTTATCAACTTTCCTCTCAATAATCCTATTCCTCCTAATGAAGGAACCATAACAGGATTTCCCAAAATTTCCTAAGTTCTTTCTATCATGATATTCACTTGTGTTTCCTCATCCATGACACAGTCTATGTCAAAGTCTCCTATTCTTATTTCTATGTACTCTTTATCTTTTAAGACCTCTGATAAGTTGATATCTTTGTGATCATTCAAGGATTCTTTCATCTGTAGTAATACAGTCTCTGATTCTTTCTAGGGTTCTATCATATCCTTAGTTTCTTGGCTTGTCTCATCATTTTCTTGTTTCATATTTATCTTTTCAACTTTAGTAATCATTCTGGGACAATCCAAAGATTCATGGTCCATATATTTACAACAAATACAACTAGTTCTTCTACCAAGGCATTCTTTAGCAAGATGTATCGGTCTTCTTCAACTGTAAGAAAGGGTTAATCCTCTCTTTCTCTTAAATGATCCACAACCTTTCTTGTACCGCGCACTCGGATCACAGTAACTAACCTGGAAAAAATTATTTCTAGGATCCTCCATCAATTTGTTAGTCCAAACATTATTTCTATGCATAGGTATAACATACCTTTCATTATTTCTATCAGATCTATTCATATCAAATCTTCTTTCTTCTAACTGTGCCCTAGTTTTCAGATTAGGACAAAATTTATCAAACATACCTAGATCCATTCTTTCGAAACAAAAATTTTCACTTATCTTACCTTTCTTAGAGAAACAATCTTCAATATCTTACCTCTTTTCTTCATATCGGACTTCTCTTCTCATCACAGAGATTTGCAAGTCAATACTACGCACTAAAGCACAGATCTACGCACATAGATTTATTTTCTTCAGTTCCCAGCAATCACAGTTTCAAGTCCCATCAACGGAACCATTTGTTGGCATAGAGGCAGACCCAGGGTTCAACGCTTCAATAGCGCACCAACAAAACCCAAACTACTGGCCCTTTCAGTAACACCTTTGAAGCAGATGAAGTCTCACCCGACGTAGAGGTAGGGGTGGTTGCAGGACTCAAGTGGCTGCAACCTAGCTATGATACAGACCTATGATTACACTACTTAACAAAGAACTTAGCAATTAACATTCATCAGTAACTAACCCTTATTCACATCGCAGATCCAAACCCTAATTACAAAACAATGCAGTATTCTACCATATCTAACACATCTAAGCACTTAGCGTAGGGAAAGAGATCATATATAGCATTCATTCACATTACTAAGAACTAAGCTATCATACCAGATGCATAATACATAAGATATTAACACTAAACATAAATCACATCACTAACATACAACCAAAATGCACAAAGCATCCATAACACAAGATATACATGGTTCACCCCAGTGTGGGGCTACGTCCACCAACTCTTCATCTTCTTTATTATCTTTTTTCAATCTCCTTACATGCAGAAATCCTCAGAACCCACTCTGCATAGGACATGAGATCTGTGTGCACCTCACCATATCCTCCTTCCCCGAACTAGGTCTAAGCACAAAGCCTTCTTACTGCCTATATATAATCTTCCTACAATCACTTGCACTTAGCTCTGCAATTCCTTAACACATAGCATGCACCAAGCATCCACAACTATTCACACTTAGCACATTGGCCTCTTCCTACATCGCCTAGATATCTATTTATACATTACAAAATGGCCCGAAACATGGTTGAACCCATGGGCTAACATCCCATACCCGTTACATAAACCCTAATCCAAAAACTGCCCTAAAAAGGGGCAGAGGTCCTGCGTTCTCCACTTCAACTTGCGCTCCGCCTTCAACTAGCCTATTGAAGTCCCAAAATAGGTCAAACATGACCAAGGATATCCAAAACATGGTCAAGGGCCAACAATGAGCCATATTTTACAATAATTGAGTATAACGATTTTGTTTATGGTATATTTATTATCTTGGAATTAAAGGTTATGCTTGTTGCAAGAATAAGAATGTATGAAATCGATAGGTTATCTCAATTGGTTAGGACATTTGAGATGAAGGATCTAAGAGAAGAAAAATAAATCTTGGGAGTGGAAATACACAGAGACAATAAATATAGTAAGATTGGTTCTCACAATAGAAGTATGTGGTGAATATACTTAGGAAATTCGGTATTAATAATGTGAAACCAGTAAAATCATTTTGGCGTTCCATTGTAAGTTTTCTTCAAGATTATGTCATAACTTATGAAGAAGAAAAGGGTTATATGTCGCGAGTATTATATTCTAGTATAAATTTTGATGATTGCGGTGGGAAATTCATCATTTCACATGCAGTTTTTGTTGTCAATAGACACCTGGAAAAAATAGGTGAAGTGCATGGAAATGGGTGCTCCAAACACAGAATTACAAGTATCACCTACAGTGGTTGCAGTGATTTAGTATGTGGTTTTGATTCATGAGATTTGGAAAAGAGGAGACCTACCTCAAGTTATGTCTTGCAAGAATGCAAGGATCTATTGGGTAAGTTTGGACAGGCACAGTATGTGGTTTTCTGTGGTGGTCAAAGTGTTGTGCATTTGAATAACATTCCAGTATATCAAAATGGTCAAGTGCATTGGTTTATTAGACAGGCTATTGATGAATGTAGAATGGTCCATATTGGAGTGAATAGTGTAGACATGTTCACGTAGCAATATTGTTAGAGAAGTTGCATAGCTGTGATGGTGTTTGGATTCTCTTGGCTTGCAGGAAAGGTGATGAATTAATACAGGCATGATATATCAGGTAAATTGTTTTCAAGGTGGAGATTGTTGAAAACGTGACAACTAATTTCCCATGAGGCAGGTAGCATGCACATCAACTAAATTTAGAATCTGAATGCATGCACTCTTCAATGAACAATTTGTGTAACTGGTGTTCTTATAATTAGCTTGTCTAACTATTTGAGAGATATTGAATATACGAACATACCCATAGAGGTGAGGAGTGTGTTAGAAAGATGAAATACAGTGGAGTGTACTGTGCAGGAAAAGAGGAGAGGATGGTTATATGCCTATGATTGGCTATTGTAATTCTCCCTTGAATAATAAGAATATCCATTATAATTTCCCCGTGTTTTTTTCCCCTTTTAGGTTTCCACGTAAATCACTGTGTCAGTTGTGTGATTTCTTTTGTGTCTGGTTTTTCTTGGTTTTATTTTCTTTTCCATCAAAATCTTGTTAAGTTTATGGTTATGTTTCTTAACAGGTTCCTACATACATTTATAAATACAAGTTTATATTTTTCTCCCGATTCAGTTTCCATGTTAAACTCTGTGCATTATGATTTGAGTTTATATTTGATTATTGTTTCTCGTCTAATGAATGATTAATGAATGGTTAAATAAATCAAAATTTATCTTATATTGATTCACCCTCCCCCTCTCAGTATAACCATAAGTTCAATAGTGAGGTGGGAAAAGAGAGGGAGATAAGTGAGAGAAAGAGAGGTGAGAATGAAAATGAGGGAGTAAGGTGAAAGGGGAAAAGGGGGAGAAGGTGATAAAACGTTAATTTTTTATGGGTAGAGGATGGGGAGAGATGGGTATGAAGGATAGTAGGAAGGAGCCAAGGGGGAGGGGGAGGAATGATGAAGGGTATGCTAGAGAGGATAAGAGGAATTGAGGTTAGGGTAGAGGGGAAGGGGAGTTGTGGGATAGGGGAGGATGGGGACGATGAGTAGATGGGGTAGAGGGGATGAAAGGGTTGGGAGAGGAGGTGAGTGGAGAGGGAAGGTTGATGTATATGAGTGGTGAAGAGTGACGGGTGAGAAGAGGGGTAGATAGATGAGATAATGGGAGGTGGGTATGAGGGTGTGGTGTAATAGAGGAACAAGGGGAGGAGGTGAGAAGAGGAAAAGGGTGGATGAGTAGGGGAGGTATATTGGTGACACTATGATATAGGTTAGACAAGAGTGGGAGATAGGTTAGGCTAGAAGACACTAGTATAAGTGGGTGGGGAAAGAGGGGAAAAGGAATAGGAGGTGATAAAATGTAGATATTTTTTGAGGCCTTGGGACACATACCTTCTTCTCAAAACCACATAATGGCACCAACATTCACAATAATAGGCCAATGGTACTCTTAGGAGGCCATGTGTGGTTGTTCAAGGCATCCTTCTTGGACCTAGATGGCTACACGATTCCTTTAGAGACTATTGTTCATGTTTCCTTACTTCTCCATGTGTAAGGCCCCACGAGCCATATAGTGCTAAAAAATGATATCAATACACCTATATACCTATTTAGAAGAAATGGATGGCCTTAATAGGTCATTTGTGGTCATTTAAAGTGTCATTCTTGGTCCTAGAATCTTATAAAGTTCCTTTAGGGCCTAACTCTTGGGATTGTTCCCATGACCATATCCAAGTTCCAGGATATGCTTGAAAGGCCTTTTGTGGTGAATCAAATTTTCTTTCATGGCCTTAGATGCCTACAATACTTCTTTGGAACAGTCCTGTTAGATCTACCTTGTGAGTAATTAGACAAAAAATCATGTGCCCACTCTAGGAATGTGAAGGAGCTCTAGGAAAGAACATGCGCTCGAGGAACATGCACTCATTCCTAGAGAACATGCACATTATTTTCATTTCAATTTGTTTGGGGTAGGAGGAACAACTCTAGTGTACATGTTTACTAATTTGGTTACCTCAGATTTATGTTTGGGATGACAAACTTGGTGGTTTGGCCTACAAATACATTAAAACCTCTTTTTTTCCAAATATATCTCAATATCTCTATTTTTAACGTTATTTTTGTATAGGATACACAAATCCGTCATCATTGAAACCATAGACACATATAAAGTTAGATATACATATTCGAAATATATAAAAAAAAATAAAAATTAATATTCTTTAGTATTTTTAATACGTTTTTTTCTTGACACATATCAAAATCTTAAAATACACACCCCTTGTATTTCTACTATAACTTTATTTAACCTTAACCATTTTTAAAATAAATTATGTGTTGCACTAGTATAGAATGATATCTATAATCCTAAAAAAATAAAAAAATGTTTGATAACATTAATACCCTTGTACCTTGTGTGGAGGCCTTGCAATTTCAAAGTTATAATGACTTGCATAATTTAAAAAATATATATAAAATCAATATTATAAGTTTTGAAAAAATAGCCCTACAGAAGGACAATGTGTTCTATGCAATTTGAATTTTTTTAAGGAAATTCCATTATTTAGGTACTCAACATATACATTAATGGAAACATATGCATTATATTTTGCATGAAAAATAGCGTACCATTGTTAGGAAAACTCAAATTTCACATAGTCATACACAATTTCTATAATAAAAAATTATATATTTAGAAAGATAATTTATTTTCCTACATTCCATCTTTTTACACCATATTCAAATTCATTGTGGAAATACCTCAAATCATCCCTCCAAGTTAACATACTCTTGTTTTTTCATGTTTGCATTAACGCTAAAGTGTCGTGAGAGAGCATCATTAGCTTGCACCCACCCAGCTTAATAATTTTTCCAAATGAGTAAAATGAAAAGTAGAAGGTAACTAGAAGAAATAATAGAAAATATGAAGAAACCATCTTCATACCATCATCATTCAATATTCCTATGGAACCTTTTTTTTCAGATCCGTCGGCCTATAATCCATCTGTCGCAACATTCAATGATGCTTAGTAGGCCACCCATGAAACCGAAACAAAATAAATATGTGGCAGTAAAAAAGAGCATAGGGTAAGGTAGGGTTCTAGATTCCAACATGAAACCGAAACAAAATGAATATGTGACAATAAATAGGGCGTAAATAGGGCATACATTAGGGAAGACACCATTCTCACACATTTGATAGAATCAAGGTGACTAGTCTAGAGATTTTTTATGATGTAATTTGATGATCATTAGGGATGTCAACAATAATTCTTAGTTAATTGATGTCAAAGATAAACATGCCTAATTACTTAAAAAATTTAAATCGTATAAAATTTCATAAATTTATAATATCGTTTATTTTAGTGCATGTTGTTTGTGGCATAATAATAACTTTAGTTTTTCCACGTTCGAAACTTGGTGGACTTTATCTAAATATTCATATAATGAAAAAAAGCTAAATATTATAATATAAACCAAGATGACTTTGACATCTTACAATAGCAATATTCCTTGTAGGTTTAGATATAGTTGAAAAGAGTGAATATAATTTATTGTCTCTTATTCCTCAAGTATTCACAACTTAATTGATGTTAACGTAAGACAAACATTTCAAAGTAAAGCCATATATTGTGGGTTGGTGATATAAAACTGTTATGTGTTGTTCAAGAAAATTATTTATTTATAAATAATAATGTAACACAATGTTTAGTCAAATGCGTTTGTATATAAATTGACTAACAATTTAAAAAGTAAAAATAATCACTTAAAAAGTAAAAATAATAGAAATATAAGATCTTCATTATTTAAAAATTTGTAGTTATTTAATAGGTATCGTGAATGATAAGGAGTTGTAAAATGTTATTTAAAATTTAGAACAGAGTGGTATAAAGATATGGGAGGTAAATATTTAGAATATGAAAAGTAAAAATAATAGAAATATAAAATCTTCATTATTTAAAAAATTGTAGTTATTTAATAGGTATCGTGAATGATAAGGAGTTGTAAAATGTTATTTAAAATTTAGAACATAGTGGTATAAAGATATGGGATGTAAATATTTAGAATATGGATATTATTAAACGAATTATTATAATAAATTTTTAAAAATAATGTAAAAAGGAAATAAAAAATAAGAAAAAATGATTTATGGTAAGATAATTGGTAAAAATCAATTAATTTTAAAAATTTATTAGTTTCTAAATTAAACATATGTCTATTATAATTAGTTTAAAAAATAAAATTAAAAGTAACATTGTTAATAAGAATATTTTTTTATTAATTTCATAATGAAACAAGGCTATAGGGTAGCACAGTCCCTGCCAAAAAGGGATAGTTGAGGTGGTATGTAAGATTTCAGTGCATGTCATAACCCTTATGTACATAGGGGCATGTACATGATAAACAGTTAACACGCTGCAATGAACATTTGTATAAAGTGTTAGTAGAAGTGTTAAATGCAAGCCGCCAATGCAGTAATAAGGCTTCAAAGTTGACAATCAATAATATTTCAGAATAAAACAATTTTTTTTCTATTTATATTAATTTTAATAAAATTAATATTTACTTTTTCCTATGTCTAACATTAAAATTTATGAAAAAAAATAAGTCAACCTTCGATAGGAAGTCAGTGATGAACTCATAGCTATAGTCACAGGTTTTAAATAAAACCTAAAAAACAATGGAAATAAAAAATGTGTAATTTTTATAATATTAAAAAATAAACTAAGAAAGAATAACATTTTTTAAGGAGGTTGTCTAACTGTTCTATATTTTGGTTTCTTTCATCCCAATCAAACCATATAAATCTGTAAAAAAAACAATTTTATATTGTTTAAATTATATTTTTATTAATTTCTTACTCAATTTAAAACAAAATTAAACAAATAATATTCCCTAAAAATAACCAAAACATATAATAATCAGACTACTACTTTTTAAAGTTTCTTATCTATACACATGTAAGCTCAATTTCATTTACAATATTTATAACATCATCATAGCTTATTACCAAATGAAAATTAATAAAAATTGGGAAATATTTTCCAATCCTTTTGATTATACAAATACAGTGATAAAACAATTAATAAAATATTGTATTTTTAAATAAATTAATAATTCAAACATCATTATCCACATCCTATTTAATTTAAAATAATTAATTATTTTTTATTATATATTTTTGTGATTATGATTGACTTTTCTTTTAACAATGTTTTCGCTATTTTAATTTGTTATATATCTACTCCAGAAGTATAAAGTCAACACCATTCACTCAATACAACAAAAAGGAACTTTCCGTGAACATGTCCGAATTTATATGTTGAAGAAGTCCGAGCTTGCATGTTATACATACGAAGAAAACCGATTAGGTTAAACCCCAACAAATGCTCACAGACAACCAGAACGATCTGATACTAACCCCAGATTTGCAGATTCAATTTCATAATTTACTGATCCTGTCTAATATACAGTGAGTCCACAATTCACTATTGTTCATAAATTTGTCAGCTGGTTTCCTGTTCCTCAATAGAAAGCAAGCCATTCCAAGGACGTGAAGTCGGTATTAGTGAAAATATGGCGGACTCTGCAAGGCGTCAGGGCGGCTAAGGTTGGGAACGGGTGAATTCAGAAGTTTTGTAAGTTGGGTTTTACCTGCTTTGGGTTCTAGGATCAATTGATATTCCGTGTCTATCGCAGGGAAGAAATTAATGCGTTGCGGAAGGATATCAGTGGAGGGCGAAGCAGAAGAAATCGCTGTCTCGCCGAGGCCCAGATCCCGGCCGAAACATGAGAAGAGGCCGAATCCTTATTCCACAAGAGGGCTCGACAAGTTCGAGAGCGTCTGTTCCGAGCTCTCTACCAAAAGAGAATATATTGCGAGAAAGACTGGCGTACCAGAGGCCCTTGTGAGGTTTGTGGATTCGAAGAACGGATGGATTCCGGTTGTGGTGAAAGCCAGAGAGGGAAACGGGAAGAAAAAAAGCAGCGTGGGTGCTGCTAGGGTTTCGATCCTGGGACATGTGGAGAAAAGTAATGATGTCAATCATGAGCATAAGCATCAGCATAACTCTAAAGCTAAAATAATTAGAAGGGTTGTGCCTATGGATAATCTGCACAGTACAAGACCTATGAGACATGTACAGGGATTTCATAGTTTCTACAGGAGGACCAGTACAGCCATGGGTTACGATGCCAGTGTGGGTGCAACCGTTATGATCATCACGCTGTTATGTTTGGTATTTTATGGCCGGCTCTGTGCATTGTTGATATGGTTGTATCTACTCTCAATGTTCAACAAGGTTTAGAAAGAACGAGAGGGATGAATAGCAATAATAAGAAAATGGTGGATCTTCAATCCAGTGAGTGCAGGAAGAAGAAGGTGATTATTGAATAACAAACATGAATATCATTGGGATGAAAGTGATGATGATGATGATTAATTTCTATTTAGATCTAATTGTTTATAAGGTATGTGATTACTTGTTATTCTTTAGAATTTTATTTTCAAGTTATTCTTTTAGGAAGGAAATCTTATGGATTGCTGTTTCCTATGGACCTCTAGGAAAAGCATGAAAAGTCTCTAATGGTACGATCCCTCTGTCACCCTACTTAAAATGAAAATGGTGATCTCGTAGTTCTTGGATTACTTGTTATTCTTTAGAATTTTGTTTATATGATCTAAAAAAATTAAGAGAAACTTTCCAAAATCACCATACTTTTATTGAGTAATATCTATCAAGAAAAGTGAATAACATCGGTTAAAAATTGCAATTCATCTGACACGACATAGGAAAACATCGGTTAAATTTTGTAATTCATCTGAGACGACATAGAGTACTCTGATTTTTCTTTAGCTTACAAAGATCTGGACTGTGAAAACTGTATACGATTGAAGACGAGGAAATAACAGTAAGCATAAATGTAAATAGAGCGATCGATAATGAAAAACAATGTGGAGTTAATTTCAGACAGAGAGCAAAGAGTGCATCTCCATCATTTTTAAGAGTTGCATGTTGCATTGAGTTATTCAAATTTTATGCTTAAATGGCCGTGATTCTGTAGATGCGAGTGTTTGGTAAGAAACTGTAAGGTGATATTTCAGTTCGAAAGATTATTACTAGCACAGCCGTTAATTCACGTCTGAGAACGTTTAAAGGTAGCGGTTGAGAACGTGTGTCTCCAATATATTAAGAATATGTGTTTCCAATATAAAACGTTTGTGGTAATTTTTTTGGGGTAATATGAAAAGTTTGACTGCATTAGGTTGATAAATGGAACCTGGCAATTACATATGTTTATAGTAATTTTTTAATGTGATTAGGTAATTTTTTAATGTGATTATCAATAGGTGTACGCCTTTCTGCCTAACCAGTTTAACTCTTTTATATTGAAGAGGAAAAATAAACTATTTTTTTTCCCTTAATTTCAAAAAAAAAATAAAAATTTATATGTAATTTCGTCAAAACTGATACATGAATCAATAATAGAATAAAGTTGTAGTGTTTATCTCTTTTAAAGGATTCACTTAATATAATGTTTAACTAAAATTTAGTCAAAGTTTTGCAGTTTTTTTTTAAGAGATTCAAATGAGAAGTTGCTTTGGGCAATTTGCAAAATGAAGTATCAGTGGAAGAATGTATTAAAGGTTGAAAGGATATATTGAAATAAATTCACATTGTTTAATTTTAAAATATAATTGTGAAATTAGTTGAAGATTCTATATTATAGTGGTTTGAAATAAGGTTAAATTCACATTGTTTAATCAGAATGGTATTAGTTTAATTAAATATTTACTAGATAAACATTTAATTATATAAAAAAAAAATTGAAAATACTACTGTATTAAAGGGATATCCCTTGATATGTAAATTATTTTGATGATTTAATATCCATTTAGATGCAAAAGAAGAGAGGAATAACACTACTCTTTTTTTTTTTTTAAATGTAATTATCATATTTATAATATTTTTAGTTATGAGTAAATTTTAGTTTTCTTTTTATTTATTTGTCAAATAGATTTTATATTAAGTGTGCATATAAATTTTCTCTTTTTTACATATAGAGATACATTTATTTATGTTTATATATTATATGGAATAACATATAAATATATGTGTTACCATTGTGACAAATGTGATAACATAATTTATCATACTAGGTTGTTGATGCACAATAATTTTATACCTGAATGAAACAAAATCAAGAAGAAATGTCATAAATGTATACTACTATGATCCATTATGTGATTTTAGAAATCTATCATAAAACATTTCATAGTTAGATCCTTCACTACAGATCCATGCCCTTTTATGCAATGCATTGAAGATATTATGTACCCATTAAGAATTGTTAGAACCATTAAAGGTAAGATTGATTGTTGAAAAATTAGTTGCTGAAAAAGATTGGTTGTAATTGAATTGTTGAAAGATTGGTTGTTTTTGATGCCAACCCTTGAACAAAATTTAACAAGTGCATGTTAAAGTAACTATAAGTTAACAAGTGAAAAAGATTGGTTGTGATTGAATTGTTGAAAGATTGGTTGTCTTTGATGCCAACCCTTGAACAAAATTTAACAAGTGCATGTTAAAGTAACTATAAGTTAACAAGTTGCATGTGAATTGCATGTCATCATGAGATCCTATGTGAGTCGCATGTTATCATGAGATCTTCTTTAAAACACAGAGAAGAGTGATCCAAATTATTTTCGACATGAAATGAGAGGGGAGATATAATAAAGAAGTGTACAGAGATATATCAGATATTAAATAATATAACATAGATATATCAGAGATATAACCATAAACACAGAGATATAGTAATACACAATTTCTATTAATGTGTGAAATGTATGGAACTGTAAAATGCAGAGTGAATGACTCCCTAGAATGGTGGCAGCTTATCTGTAAGAAGAGATGTGATGGCTATGCTCATTCTCATGAAGATGATTATTACAATGAGGCTCCAAAGGTATTTTTAACATAAAAAAAATACAAAACCCTAACCTCGGAAGATGAAAAGCCAATAGTTTTGTCGACCCTATTTTGGGTAGTTTGGTGTATCAAATTTTCGTGGGTGTAACTTTGGCATACGATCTTCGTTTGGGGCGCACGATAGCTCGTTGGAAAGGTATCACTGAGGAGTTTCATTTTGGGGGCTCAATCAAAGCCTTTGGCTATTTTTAAGGTGCCGAATCATGAAAAATATTCGTTTAGACCCTCAAAATGGCCCCGGAAGTTCACGACCCGAAAATTTGTTAAAACTAGTAAATTGACAACAAATTGTTTTGAGCCAATTGCAATAACCAATATCCACCTTGATAAATACTCCCTCCTTAGGAAGTATTGGTCTCCATTGCATTGAGTTCTTGGGGGAGAGGGGAAAGTGTTTGTTGAATCTGAGTCTTGGTGAGTTGTTTGCCTTGTGGAGAAGTTGCGTTGCTTGGTTTGTGGGAGGTTGTCGAGAACCTGATGAGATGAATGTGTGTAGAAGGAATATTTACGCTTTTCTTCAATCTTGTCGATCTGCTTCTACAGGATAGAAGGTGATTGGATTGAGCCTGCAGTGGTTGAAGTGTCCTACTGTTCACCTTTCGAACAGATTGTGAAGAAGCTAAATTATTTACTATGATATACTACCTTGTGGCACTGTTTAGGTGGGATAGTAGTTAGAACTACCTTTGGTATCTTGTAAAGATGCCCCCCCCAGATAAACAATGACAATATGGGGTCGAGACTCATAAATAGCATGGTGCTTCTCCATATATGGTTGGCCCAAAATACCATCACAGACATCCCAACTATTTGACGACCTCTGTTGAGATGAGGTTCTTCTGGATTTTGTTATCAACAATAAAATGCAGCAGGGTCCCCTTCACCCACATATGTGAATGAAAGCAACGCTCCCCCTCTTCACAATCTACTGGTTCTTTTGGTTGAGTTGTTGTGGTCATGACAATAGTAGTGCGGTATGTGTCAATGCTATGTTTTCTCTCGTTATTTTTTTAATAAGATTTTGAATCGAGGTTAGGCTCATTTTCTTTGATCTCGGCCACCAATGATTGTTTTAAGTGACATTCATCAGTCTTATGCCAGGTATTTTTGTGGAAATCGCACCACTTTCCAGTGTCCTTATTATTCTTTCCCTTATCCTTCTTTTCCTATGGCTTGGACGAGTTTTCAGGAGGCTATTTGTTAGGTCTGTCTTTATCATACTTTGATTGTTGCAGATTTGCATACCTGAACTCCTGTTTGTTCTGGTGCCTGAATTTCTACTCGGTTTTGAAATCATATCGATAGGAAGATCCCATGGATGGTATGTCCAGGAAATCCATTTTGATTTGGTTGTACCTATCGAGAGCCACATGGTATTTCAGAATCAGATCTTGCTCAGAGTTCTTGATACCCATCTTGGTGCACAAGGTATGGAAAGTATTTGTGAACTACGACATTGTTTGTCCCCTCTCTTATCACAGTGTGGTCCATCTGATGTACTGGTCATGATAGTTACCAACAGGGTAATATTGTTCCTTGACCGCATCCACAAAAAAATACCAAGAGGGCTCGACCCCATATATTCCAAACTCTTCTATGGAAATTTTCTCCCAGTAAGTTTTCCACCAATGTTTGAGATGGAGGAGAGCCTTAAGGAGTGTGAAGGTGATATTTTCTCTATCCAAGAAATCGTGAACATAGAAATAACCTTCTAGCACATATAACCATTTTTCTATGGCATCCACATCTATTTGTCCTTCAAATACGAGAATATAAAAATTAACTTGTACCTTGAAAGGCAAGATTTTTCCAAAGTGGTAGCTTGATGAAGATGTGCCTATTTTTATTGACATGCATTGAAGGATGTGGGGAAAATTCTTCATCATTTCATCCCTCTGTCACGTGAGAGCTTGTTCAAGCAACAGATTAATAGAATATATTTCCTTGTCATTTTTTTTTTCTTCCGCCATGGAGAGTTTCTTGGGCATGCAAGAGAGATTGTCCTCGAGAGAGACAAGCTCGAGACCCAACTTTCTATACTTGGACCTCGTTATGGACATGCACTGAAAAAATATCAAGAGCATCATACTTTGATACCACCAATCCAGATTATTTTTGACATGAATGAGAGCGAAGATATAATAAAGAAGTGTACAGAGATATATCAGATATCCAATAATATAACAAAGTTATATCAGATATACAACAATATAAAAGAGATATATCATATATATAACCATAAACATAGAGATACACTAATATACAATTTCTATTAATGTGTGAAATATATAGAACTATAAAATACAGAGTGAAAGACTCGCTAGAATGGTGGTAGCTTATCTCTGAGAAGAGATGTGATAGATATGCTCATTCACATGAAGATGATTATTAAAATGAGAATCCAAAGGCGTTTTTAACATAATGAAAATCCAAAACCTTAACCTCAGAAGATGAAAACCCAATAGTTTTGTGGACCTCATTTTGAGTAGTTTGGTGTATCAACTTCCCAAGGGCATAACTTTGGCATATGATATCCATTTGGGGTGCATGATAACTCATTGGAAAGGTATCAAAGAGGAGATTTATTTTGGGGGCTCAATAAGAGAATTTAGATATCATTTAGGTTCTAGATCATGAAAAATCTTCGTTTGGGCCCTCAAAATGAGCTCGAAAGTTGAGGACCCAAAAAACTACTAAAAATAGTAAATTGCCAAGAAACGGTTTTGAGCTAGTTGGAATAGGTGGGTGGCCACTGTTGGATTACTGAAAGGGGGGGGTGAATTAGTAATAGTGTAATTATAATCCCTTTTCTTCAAATGTTATATCAATATAGAATTATTATCCAATAATGAGCAGTAAGAAATAAACAATCACACACATACATAGTACACGAGTGTTTTACGTGGAAACCCAAATTGGGAGAAAAACACGAAATTATTTTTCTTATATGTCTTGAAGAATTACATTCACTAGAAGCACCAACTTCCTTTGTTTTCCATCTACAACTGGAAGGAGTCTCCAACCCCCTAGTTTCTCAGGCTACAACCTAAGGGAAGCTCCAACTTCCCAATTCTCTAGCTACAACCCCCAATGTTCTCCTGCTACAACCGGAAGGTGGATACAACCACCGGTCCTTGCCCTGTCCTGCCACCCTGAAGTAGAAGTAGAATGATGGAACCACTGTAACACTATCACTGTGAGATATACCGCTTTAAACTTGTACCAATAAATCTGAACCATGCATCAACCTATACCATAAACAAGTGCATCAACCATGCACCAACCTGTAATTAACCTTTACCATAAACAAGTGCATCCAACCATGTACCAAGTATGTACCAATTATGTGTCAACTACTCATCAACTATGAATCATCAATATGTACCAACATGATGAACTATACACCTCATGTATGTGCGCCAACTCATCAACTACTTGTCTCAACCATGTACTCAACATGTACCACAACCAAAATCCCTCATCAATTTCATCATCCAAATCTGATCTGTAGCTCTGTAATAGACCTGGTGTACATGATCACATTCCTGCAAACCTTCCTTAACTTCAAAAACAAGAGACTATCATTTTCATCAAACTTTTCTTTAGTCTCACATGCCTAGTTTTGGATTAGTTAACAACCCTAACTTGAAGTAATCATAACTTTGAACCTATAATGTTCAAATATTTGAAACTGATACACAATGTTATTCAGTGTGTTTAATGCAAATCCTCCAAGTTTCACCACTTAGAACCTCTCAGAAAAGGATTTATAGGAAAAATGGCATACCTTGCTGAATTCTGGCTTATTCTAGAGAGTGATCTTGTAGAGCGTGCCCCGCATAAAATATTTGACGAAATGATATGAAACTATTACAAAACATACTACAGACTGTACCCTAACTAACACATTTGCTCTCACTAAATTTGGATCTGTTATGAAGAAGTTATGACATTTTTACAAAAAACACCTGATTTTGACTAGTTTCAGAACTGACCACAAACCCTATTTTCCACGGAGTGTAAATCCCAAAATACAATGACCCACAAGATGAATATTTTTTCACAGATACGTGGATATGTTTTCTCACTTTCATAGGAATTTCACGGTCTGAATCATTATAGAAATTTTTTTATAGCAAAAATGGTGAGATGACCTGTAAATAACATACCTTAGAAAGAACCATCAAAAGAATTTATCCTTCCTTGCTTTTCAGCCTTCTTTTCTTCACCTTCACTCAAAATTTCGGTTTAGATATCCTTGGTTAGCTCATAAACATATAGATATTAAATATGATCAAGTGTGATTCAAATGAGAGAGTCTTGCCTCTTATTTATACTCTCCAAGTAGCTTCCTTAAAAACATCTTCTAGGTCAGTTGGCCCACTTTCCTTATTTTAGGGTTAGGTGCACTTCTAATTTCTCCATTAAATTTATTATTTAAATAATTTATTTTGTATTCACTTTGAATTATAATACACTCATCACTTCACTTTATTATTTACCTTTTAAAATCTCTTAAACCACTTTGACTACTTTGACCTTTTGGGGCTTCTAGATGACATATGAGGGTCCTCCAACTTCGTAAGGCCATAACTCTCAAACCATGAGGAGTTATGTGGAATTCTACATACCACCAGAAATGGAATGACATGTACTATCCATATAGAATAGTATTATATGAAAATATATCATAACTCATACTGTTACCCATCAAACAAACTTGAGTCCATTACCTAAACCTGGGGTCTCTAACTTCTCATGGCCATAACTCTCTAACCGTGAGGAATTATGTGACGGTCCACATACCACCGGAAATGAAATGACAAGAACTATCCATATAGGATATTTTCCCTGACAAAATCACTTTCCTTCATCTCATTATTCCACAATTAAGCATGGGTTTTGTTACTCCACAAAGCGTCTTCCCATGAGGGATTTCACCATAAGGGGACCACTTTGGATTTCATCAGTATTTACTTCTTATCAACCATGACAAAACAATAATGAGTCATATTTACATCAAACAATATTGGGTTCATTACCCAAGCCGTTGTGCTATGGGGATTTCTTCAAAGGTTGGCATCAATGAAAACCAACCTTAATCAACAATCTCCCCCTTTGGCATTGATGGCAATACTCTGATGCAATACTGAAATCATATCACTCATGCTCCCCCTGGAACCATGCCTTTGTCCTCTGCATCTAATAAATCTACTCCCCCTAGAACCATGCCTCTTTCCTCTACATCTGATAAATCTCTCCCCCTTTGTCATCAATGGCAAAGATATCTTTACATCTGGGGGTACTCCCCTTGACAGACTGTCCTCTTATGGTGCTTCCTTGTGTATATCTAATACATATAAGATAAGAATTCAAAAAGCATTCATTTTTGGAGAAAAAATAACTCCAAGTCTTTGGCAAAGATATTCAAAGGCTTCCCATGGAAGTGGTTTTGTAAAGATGTCTGTCACTTGTTCTTTTGTGCCCACATACTCAACTTTGATGTTCTTTTCTGCAACATATTCCCATAGAAAGTGATACTTGATTGGAATGTGCCTCGTCTTGGAGTGCATCACTGATTTTTTGAGATATTGATGGTACTTGTATTATCACAATATATTGGAATGGGTTCATCATACTCAACCTGTATATCTGTCAAAGTTTGTTTCATCCAAAGAACCTCTGTACAACATGTTGCTTCTGCAATATACTCTGCCTCAGTTGTAGATAGAGATACCGATGATTGTTTCTTGCTTAGACATGATACCAAACACTCACCTAAGTAGAACGCTGCTCCACTAGTGCTTCATCGGTCATCAATACAACCTGCCCAATCTGCATCTGTGTAGGCAATAAGTGATATATCTTTTCCTTTTGGATACCATAATCCAAACTCTTATGTTCCTTTGAGATATTTGAAGATCCTCTTTACTGCTAATACATGTGATTCCTTTGGTGCTTCTTGAAATCGTGCCACCTGTCCAACTGCCTTCATTACATCTGGTATGGATGTTGTCACATATAGTAGGCTACCAATCATTGACCTATATTGCCTCTAATATGTAGAATTTGAATAATCATCTTTCCTCAACTTACAAATGGTTTGCATGGGAGTGATAATTGGTTTGCAATCTTCCATTATAAACCTCTTTATCATTTATCTGATATACTTGGTTTGAGAAATAAAAATTCCTTGGTTGCTTTGACGTATCTGAAGTCCCAAAAAGAAGGATAGTTCTCCAAGTAACGACATTTCAAATTCATTTTGCATGTCTTTTGCAAATTTTTGGCTTAACCTGTCATCATCACTACAAAAAATAATATCATCAACATAAACTTCAATTAATAAAATATTACCTTGAATTACCTTAATGTAGAGGTTGTTGTCTGTACTTCCTTTTCTAAACCCTGCCTGTTGCAGATACTTATACAGTCTAGAGTACCATGCTCTAGGAGCTTGTTTTAGACCATACAAGGCCTTATTTAATTTACACACATAGTCTGTGTTCTCTGACAACTGAAATCCTTCTGGTTGTTCAATGTAGACTTCTTCTTCAAGTTCCCCATTCAGAAAAGATGATTTTACATCCATCTGATATACTTTAACATTTTTGGAGCATGCATAAGCTAAAAGCAAACAAATTGCTTCTATTATGGCAACTGGGGAAAATGTCTCTTCAAATTCGATTCCTTCAATCTGTGCATATCCTATACATACCAATCTAGCTTTGTTCCTTGTAGCCTGTCCATATTCATTCAATTTATTCCTAAAAACCCATTTTGTACCTATCACATTCTTATTCTTTGGTCTTGGAACCAATTCCCAAGTGTCACTTTTCTCTATTTGATCCAATTCTTCATCCATGGCCTTATTCCAAAATTCATCTTTGTTGGATTCTTCAAAATAGTTTGGTTCAATTGTAGATAAGAGTGCTAGGTGTGTTTGTTCTGGTGAATGGATTTTTCTTCTAGTCTCAACTCCTGCATCTTTGTTTCCAATAATTTGATCTGAAGGATGATTCTTCTTTACTCGTTTGCTAGGTGTCTTTGGAGATACCTGTTGAACTTACTCTTCTACTTATGTCGGATTCTCTTCATCTTCATCTTCCTCTTTTTCTTCTTTTTCATCATCTTCTTCAAAAAGTTGTTTCATTGATTTGTTTTCTTCTTCCTTTGATTCTGGTCTGCCTGTTTCATCAATTGTTACGTTGATACTTTCCACAACTTTGCTTGATATTAGATTGTAACACTTGTATGCTTTCCTTGTACTTGAGTAACCAACAAGTATTCCTTTGCCCACACGAGAGTCAAACTTTCTCATTCTACCATCTTCTCTTTTGATGTAGCATTTTCTTCCAAAAACTCTAAAGTGTTTCACATTTGTTGGTCTTCATTTCCATAGCTCGTAAGGAGTTTTATCAGTATTGTTTCTGAACATTACTCTGTTTTGAATGTGAACTACTGTATGCACTGCCTATGTCCAAAAAATATTTGTGAACTTTGAATCTGTTATCATTGTTTGAGCCATTTCTTGTACTGTCATGTTCTTTCTTTCAACAACTCCATTCTATTGAGGTGTCCTAGTGACGGAGAATTGCCTTTTTATTGCATGATTGTTGCAGTAGTCCATAAATTTCTTTGAGGTGAATTCTCTTCCATTATCCAATCTTAAGCATTTGATTCTTGAATCCATCTCATTTTCAACCATTTCCTTGTAGATCTTGAAATTTTCAAAATATTTTGATTTGTTCTTGAGAAAGAAATATGCAGTCATTCTTGTATAATCATCAACTAATAACATAAAGTATCTCTCACCTTTTAAGCCATTTGTTGTAGTTTGTCCAACTAGATCACTATGCACAATTTCTAGTGGTTTTTTTGTTGAATATTCCTTTGATTTGAACTTGGTCTTTGTTTGTTTTCCTTGTTGGCAATGCTTGCATAAAGTGTTGGTTGGTTTCGTGATCTGGGGCATTTCTCTGACTGCTTCTCTTTTGTTGAATTTGACAAGGTTATCAAAATGCATGTGACCCATTATTCTATGCCATAGCCAACTTTCATCTTCCTTTCCTAGACAACACTTTTCATTTCCAATTTCGCTTAATACATATGTTGGAAGATTGGTTGTTTTCATTGATGTCAACCCTATTCATGTGTTTTGGACCGCAAGATTGATGAAGTTATTTGGACATGAAGGACAATGCACATGCATATACAACACCCATGAATGGATAGTATACATCATGTTGTTTCCGGTGGTATGTGGCACATCATGTGGATCCTCATGGTTGAGGAGAAATGAATTTTTGAAGATGACAAAGTGAATTGAAGAAGGAAGTACATGTAGGCCCTGAAAATAATTAAGGAAAAGAATTACAAAATAAGAAAGCGTCAGGTCGACCCTATTGTTAAAAGGAAGTGACATAAATGGTATAAATAAACATCATTATACATTCATTTGATACAAATCAAATTTCAGAGTTAATAAGAAGATAAGAAGGCTATATTTCAAGGGAGGATGAAGTCTTTTAATGATGTGTTCTAAGGTATGTTATTTTCAGGTCATCTTACCATTTTTTCTATAACCATTTTTCTAAAACGATTCAGATGGTGAAATTGCTATGGTATTGAGAAGACATATAAATGTATCTCTGGTAAAAAGTTCAACTCTTGATTCACTTTAATTATAGATACACACTCTGTGGAAGATAGGGTTTGTGACCAGTCCTGAAGCTAGTCAATAAACAGGTGTTCCAGGTAAAAAAGTCATAAATTCTTCATACATAATCCAAATTAAGTGGGACCACTTCCATTGGAAAGAGTACATACTTTGGTTTCTTGTGTGCGAGTTTCAGAATCAGATGTTAAATATTGAGCGCTGGGCAAGGATGGAGAGTTCAACTCTCTCTTGATATTGGAGGATTGTATCTTCCTCTTGGTTGTAGCTACCTTTAGAAGTCATTACCTTCCTTGAACAATAACTATTGATTATTTCTCATATAATGCGCATGGTGTATTATGGTGTATTGGTGCAACTCTTATACTATTTTTCATTGCTCATTGGATATAGTTGAATGGTTTAAGTATAAGTTAAAAAAGGTTTTAAATTGTACTACTAATTCACCCCCCTCTCAGTATCAAAAATTGGTATCAGAGAGGGTTACCTTCAGTACAGTTTAACCACTGGAAGGAAGATCCTATGCATAAATGGAAGGAAACATTCCAAATGGGATTCTAGCATTTGATGGAAGCAATTTTGAATACTGGAAAAATAGAATGGAAAATTATTTGAAAGATCTTGGGGAAGATGTTTGAATATCAGTTGCTTCAAGATACAATGCTTTGAAGAAACCAAAGACTGCAGCTCAGAAGGAAGCAAAAAGGAACAACAAACTGGCAATAGATACCATCCTGGATGGATTGATAGATTCAGTGAAATCCAAAGTGGGATCGAGTGCATCAACAAAAGATCTTTGGGATAAGCTACAAGAAATTTATGCAAGGGAAAAAGCAGAAGAAGAAGAAGAAGAAGAAGTTGAAGAAGATTACAACATCTCAGATTTCAAAGAAGAAAATAGAGGTCAGTTCTTTTGCTTTAATTGTGAAGGAGTAGGTCATATTGAATTTGAATGTCCTCATCCAAGGATTGAAAGAAATGACACTGAAGAAGAAAATTCCAATGAAGAAGAAGAAAATCATGAATAAAAAATGATTCTACAAGAAGATGAGAATCTTAAAAAATTGAAGCATGTTGAGATTGAAAATAGCAAGCTCAAAGACACGCAAAGAAAACTAAGAAGTGAATTGGTTAGTTGTGAAAAGACAATTGTAAGCTTAAATAAACAATTAGAAGACTTTTAGAAACTAAGAAAAGTAACCATTTCCTTGAAAACTCTACTCGAAGAAGCAAGAAGAATAACAGAAGTAAAGAAGGTCCAAATGATAAAGAAAGAAGAAGATTGTGATAAACTTGAACAAAAAGTTATCTCATTGAGGAAGAGATTAAGAAACTCTCAAGTGCCAAAATACTTAACACATCTTGGATGCATGGGTGAAACTTCATACAAAAAAGATGCAAATACCAACAAGAAGGTTGAAGAAAGAGCTACACAGACAATTGATGAGAAGTGGACTAGGATACCAGAAAGAAGGAATGATTACAAAAGAGATGAATTTCCAAGAAGACCTCCTACCTTCAAGAATCAAAGAAGCTTCAATTAGTATGAAGGAAACTACAGAAGAATAGATCATGAACCCAGATGAACTACATCACAAAGAAGCCTACTTACGCCAAGGTATCAAAATTTCTTTCTTGTTCATTGTTATACTTGCAAAAAATTTGGACATAAGGAAACTAATTGCAGAATCAATGAAAGGAACAAATACGCAAGAAACATGAATGGTGTAAATAGAATATATTGAAATAATTGTGGATTTGTCAACAGAAGTTATAATTCATTTTACCCGTTGATGGAAAAAAATATTGTATGCTACAAATGCAATTATCTTGGTCACAAAGCACAAGATTGCAGATATATGAATGAAGATGTCCCTATGCCAACCATGGTATGGAGAAGGAAAGAGATTACAAACAATGAAGATTGTCGAATAGCATTAACCGCTGAATAATTTAAAGAAGAAGATGAATGGTACATAGACAGTGGATGTTCTTCACACATGACCGGGGATCAAGACAAATTGATCAGCTTGAAGAAAAAGGGTGGAAATGTTGCATTTGGAGATGACTCATCTGCCAAAATACTTGGAGAAGGTGTAGTAGAACTTGGAAGAAAAAATGTAAAAACAAAGAATGTTCTATTGCTTGAAGACTTGAATCATAATCTACTCAGTGTTAGTAAAATGTGTAATCAAGGATACACTCTTACGTTTGATTCTTGAAAATGTAAAATCAGAGAAAATAACTCAGGAAGATTGATTGCAACTGCAACAAGAAGACCGAACAACATATACATCCTAGAACTGAAGAAGAGAGAGAAGACAGAAGCCACACAAAAGGATTCTTAGGAAGAAAATGTCCCAAATACCAAAACTAAGGATGAAGTATTATTGAGTGCCACATGTTTAGGGGGAGAAACCCCAAAGAAGAAGGTTACCTTTTTCCATTAAACTCAGGGGGAGAATCCACACCCTTTGCCATTGATGTAAAAGGGGGAGAGAAATTGGGATCATGATGATAGGGGGAGCATGAGTGTTGCCATCAATGACAAAGGGGGAGATTGTTGGAAGATTGGTTGTTGTCATTGATGTCAACCCTAGTCATGGGTTTTTGACCACAAGATTGATGAAGGTATTTGGACATGAAGGACAATGCACATGCATATACAACACCCATGAATGGATAGTATACATCATGCTATTTCCGGTGGTATGTGACACATCACGTGGATCCTCATGGTTGAGGAGAAATGAATTTTTGAAGATGACAAAGTGAATTGAAGAAGTACATGTAGGTCCTAAAAATAATTAAAGAAAAGAATTACAAAATAAGAAAGTGTCAAGTCAGCCCTAATGTTAAAACGAAGTGACATAAATGGTATAAATAAACATCATTATACATTCATTTGATACAAGTCGAATTTTAGAGGTAATAAGAAGATAAGAAGGTCAGATTTCAAGGGAGGATGAAGTCTTTTGGTGATGTGTTCTAAGGTATGTTATTTTGAGGTCATCTTACCATTTTTTCTATAACTTGTTTTCTAGAACTACTCAAATGGTGAAATCACTATGGTATTGAGAAGATATATCAAGGTATCTCTGGTAAAAATTTTAGCTCTTGATTCGCTATAATTATGGAGATACACTCTGTGGAAGATAGGGTTTGTGACCAGTCCTGAAGCTAGTCAATAAACAGGTGTTCCTAGTAAAACAATCATAACTTCTTCATAAAGAATCCAAATAAAGTCAGACCACTTCCATTGTAAAGAGTACAGACTTTAGTTTCTTGTGTGCGAGTTTCAAAATCGGATGTTAAATATTGAGCACGGGGTAAGCATGGAGAGTTCAACTCTCTCTTGATATTGGAGGATTGTATCTTCCTCTTGGAGGTTTATCCCTCCCTTTACATTTGGAAGCTTTAGCTACCTTTGGAACTCATTACTTCCCTTGAAAAATAACTATTGATTATTTCTCATATATTGTGCATGGTGTATTATGGTGTATTGATGTAACTCTTATACTATTGTTCATTGTTCATTGGATATAGTTGAATGGTTTAAGTATAAGTTAGAAAAGGTTTTAAATTGTACTTGATACTGATTCACCCCCTCTCAGTATCAACAACATATATATTGCTTGAATTTCTTGCAGTTGTAGCAACCAATTTCCCTGAACCTTATTTTCGTATCTCACACTTTTGTGAATCGAAAGTAACTTTATGACCTTGCTCACACAATTGACTCACACTTAAAAGATTATGTTTCATATCTTCTACTAGTAGAACATTTTCTGCCTTTTCATTCTTGTTCCCAATTCGGGTTGTGCCTTTTCCAATGATTTTGGATGAATCATCATTTCCAAAGGAGATTGATCCATCTCTTTCCTTTCGTAATGTAAGAAACTTGTCTCTATCACCTGTCATGTGTTTTGAACATCCAATGTCAACATACCAACCAGGTTTCTTCTGTTTAGCTTGTAGAGCGACTGTGCATTCTTCATTGCTATACTGATCTTTCTTTCTTATCCATGTCATTTTCTGAGGTTCTTGTTTGTGACTCTGTTGAGGTTCTTTAGGAGTGACTGTCATTCTGTAATTTTTGGCCATGTGTCCAAAATTGTTACATTTGTAACATTCCACTTTAGTGCTCAAGGATTCAAACTTGTTGTAACTTCTTCTCTGTGTTTCACTAGGTCTTCTTGAATAACCCCTTTGTGTATGGATCTCAAAGTAGTTATTGTTCCTGTTGTTATCTCTGCAATTTACAACTTTATGTCCAAAATTATTACAAGCATAACATAAACCAAAAAATATAGTTTGATACCTGGTAGTTGAATATCTTATGAAAGGAGGTGCTCTTATGAATCCTTCTTCTTCTTGAGGCCTGTCTATCTGTTGTTGATTCTGAAATCTGAATCTTCTCGATCGACGAGTGTTCTTGTAATCTTCCCCGTATATCTTTTTATCCCCTTTGATTGTTTCTGCATATCTTTTTGGATTTGTTTCTTGCTCTGTTGTTTTGGAGCTTGATCCCTTTTCTGTTGATTGTATCCAAGTCAGGACTTGTCAAGATAAGTTTTTTTACTGTTGATAATGTCATCTAGAACTTTTGAGCTATTCTGCATATTTTTCTTTTGAATATCCTTTCTTAGTGTGACAATCTCTGCTTCCAGGTTTCCAATGATCCTGTCCTTTCCTTCTAGCTATTATTTGAGTGCTTCTTCAATTATTTTATCTTCTTCTATTTGAACCTTCAATTTTTTGATCATTTGTTCTAGTTCTTGAGTGTCTTTTTTCTTATCTAGTTCTGCTTGTAGTTTCTTGTTTTTCTTGTTTTCTCTTATGATAGCTTCTATGGAACTCATTAATTCTTCTCAGAAGTCAACTTCTGCCCCTTCAATTTCTTCTTCATATGATTCTTCATATTCTTCTTCAAATTCTTCTTTATTAGAGTCTTCTACTGCCATGAATAAAATTCTCCCTGTTTCATTGTCACTGACTTCATCTTCATATGATGATGAGATGTCTTCTTTGGTGCAAAATTTTTTCTTCAAAACTTTCTTTGTAGTTATTTTACCTTTATATGTTTGTCTGCCTTTTGAGTAACCTTCATCATTTCTCTTTTTCTTATCAGGACATTTGTTAGAAAAATGACCAATACCATCACAATTAAAACAAATTAAAAGAATCTTACCTCTGTACCTACCATTGGTTCCCTTGTTCAGTCTTTTGACGAAGTTGGCCACTTCTTCATCATCTTCCGAGATGTCATTGCTGCTACTATATTCTTCTTGTTCCTTTTTCTTTTGCTTTGATCTTTTGGATGCTTTGAAGGCTGCTTCTTTTACATATGGATTTTCCTGTTCATTTCTCATCTCATATGCTGTGAAGATTCCATGTAGTTCATCCTTGCTTATTGAGTTTAGATCTGATCTTTCTTCTAGTGTTGATATCTTAGGGTTGAATCTCATAGGAAGAGATCTTAGTACCTTTTGAACAATTACAGATTCTTCGATTTCTTCTCCCAATCCTATGATTGCATTCACTAATTCATTGACTCGTAAGAAGTAGGCTGCGATATCTTCATATTCCTTCATTTTTAGTTGTTTGAACTGACCTCTGTAAGTTTGAAGCTTTGATTCTTTGACTTTTGAATCTCCTTCATAAATATTTCGAAGCTTGTCCCAAATCTCTTTAGCAGATTTACAATGTGCAACTTTGGTGAATACCGTATCACTGAGACCATTCAAAAGTGCATTTATGGCTTTGGAATTATTCTCACCGAGTTTCACTGGTTTATCATTTGTTGGTGGAGTTGCTAGTGCTGTGTATCCATCTACAATTGATTTCCAAACTTGACATTCCTGTGCCTGTATATATGTCTTCATCCTTATGCTCGAAAAACCATACTTTTGTCTATCAAACTGTGGTATTCCATTTTTATATGAGTTGGTACTCTCCATGATCTACCTTTCAATGGTTAAACTAATTTCTGAAGGAACCTGCTTTGATACCAATTGTTGGATTACTGAGAGGGGGGATGAATCAGTAATAGCGTAATTATAATCCTTTTTTCTTCCAATGTTATATCAATGTAGAATTATTTTCCAATAGTGAGCAATAAGAAATAAACAATCACACACATACACAGTACAATAGTGTTTTATGTGGAAACCCAAATTGAGAGAAAACCACGAAAGGCTTTTTCTTATATGTCTTGAAGAATTACATTCATTAGAAGCACCAACTTCCTTTGTTTTCCAACTGCAACTAGAATGAGTCTCCAACCCCCTAGTTTCTCAGGCTACAACCTAAGGGAAGCTCCAACTCCCCAATTCTCTGGCTACAACCAGAAGGAGGCTAAAACACCCAATGTTCTCTGGCTACAACCGAAAGGTGGCTACAACCACTTGTCCTTGCCCCATCTTGCCACCCTGAAGTAGAAGTAGAATGATGGAACCACTGTCACGCTATCACTATGAGATATACCACTGTAAACCTGTACCAAGAATTTTGAACCATGCATCAACCATGTATCCACCTATACCATAAGCAAGTGCATCAACCATGCACCAAACTTGTTGGAAAATGTTTAACAGGTAGCATATGCTTGTCATTGATGGCAAGTACAGCAATGATGATGGCAATTACAAAAGTAAAGATGACAGGCAAACAGAAGACAAAGAAGGATAAAATCTCAGGAGGAATAGCCTTGAAGAAAACGCGCACAACAAGAGCTTAAAGAGGAAAAAGGAAGAAGAGTCAGTGACCGTTGGATCCCATCCAAATTTCTCGAAAGAACCAGGACCGTCAGATCTGTTGAAGCTGCGAGAGAGATAAATCCATCGGAGAATTGGCGATAGAGAGTTTGAAATATCCAAATCACTTAACATTGAAAACCCCGATATCGCGATATGCGATTTCGCGATTTAATCGCAGCCGTTAAAAACAAGCAGGGATCTGGACCGTTTATTCGTGTGGACGTGTGGCAGCCTGGAGGCTCCATCGGAGAATCGAGGATCGAGAGTTTGAAATCTCCAAATCACTTAACATTGAAAACCCCGATATCGCGATATGCGATTTCGCGATTTGATCGCAACCGTTAATCAAGCAGGGATCTGGACCGTTCATTTGTATGGACACGTGGCAGCCAGGAGGCCTCATCGGCAATTCGAGATAAATCCATCGGAGAATCGGCGATAGAGAGTTTGAAATCTCCAAATCACTTAACATTGAAAACCCCAATATCGCGATATGCGATTTCGCGATTTGATCGCAACCGTCAGATCAACATGTGACCTAGACCGTCGATCTACGATAGCAGTCCACGTCAGCTAAGGGACACGTGGCACAACCAGGTGATGACAGGTGTCAGGCAGATCTAACACTTCAGGCATATACAATTAATGAATCAGAGTGACACGTGGCAGTGTTTAACACGTGTCGAACCATGAGTGACGTCAGCAGAGGACAGGTGGCATCGGAGTTTCG